>KN805381.1:654074-691968 GCA_000818945.1 Schizochytrium sp. CCTCC M209059 | reverse complement strand
CATGTCCGTACGCGCTGCTGCTCAGGCTCAATCGCACGTCAAGGTGCTCCGGGATGGAAGCATGTGCTGTGTCGCGCCAGACTGTGATCTTGTTATCCTTGGACGTTCCATTGCAGCCACAGTTCCAGACGAGGACTTTGCAGCTTTGCTCGACATCGTGCGCACACATTTTGAGCGAGACGTCGCAGTCGAGCAAGAGCGCCAGATCCAAGATCGTGTCGACGCAGCGCTCCGCGAGCATGGTCTGGACCCGACAACGCAGAATCACATTCGTACCATCCAGAATGAGGTTCTCGCCATGTCGTGCCCGCGTTGCTCGACAGTTTTTGCTGACTTTGACGGCTGCTGCGCTCTCAAATGTGCCGCTTGCCCATGCTACTTTTGCGCATGGTGTCTGCAGGACACAGGCAATGACTCAGACGCTTGTCATCGTCACGTGGCAAGATGCGCGTCAAAGCCTGCTGGTGAAAGAGACCCATTCTATAGCGATTTCGCTGTCGTACAGCAAGCGTGGGCTCGGCTTCGAGTGCAACGTCTTCGTCGCTACATGGCAGATAAAATCGATGACCCAGGCGTTCGTGCCAGTGTTGAGAACGAACTGCGTCCTCTTCTCACGCCGGATATTGTCGGCGAAAACTTTAGATTTTAAATAGTAAAAGTTGCGAGAATGTTTGAAACGCTCTCACCCTGGAAGAGTGCTTCCCTGTGGCCTGAAGGGCTCGCCAAGGCCCGAGGCACTGCTGCGGTCTTCCTCCGCCTTCCTCGTTGCTGCACACAAGATCGAGTTGTCAAACAGCGCGAGATGGCCATTGCAGCTCACGCGCCTTTCATTTACCGCAGCTCGCCAAACGCAGCCACATTCTGGACTACCGCTCCTCGCGTGTCTCGCTCGCGTCGCTGGCACCCCGTCCGCAAGCAGGCCTTCGCGTCGTCGTTTTCCTCGTCGTCATCCTCGTTCTCGTCGACGGCTCTTCCATCTCCAGGTCAACCGATACGTGCGCCAAGATGTCGCCGCGAGACCTGCCACGAGCGCGCGCGCGCGCCAAAGCACCTCAGGTTATCGCTGCCATCCGTTGGCCCGTGCGCCGCCTGGCGCCCCTCGCCTCTCCGCGACGCCCGGCTTCATCGTTCGTCTCCGGCGGCGACGATGAGAAAGAGAGGCCGAAACTGATCGAGACTTCGTTTTTGCCGATTGTACTACCTGGCTGTTCGTTCATTTGGAAGGATCGATGATCTACTTTGCAGCGCGCGGATAAAACACTTGGCGGGCTAGTTCGGATCTGCGTACATCGACGAGCTCGCTGCGTGGCAAGCTAGCCACCGATGGCCGAGCCAGACGCGTTGCTCACGGGGCATCCTGGCCAGGCCTGCTTGGCCAAAGAAAAGGATCGATCGTGAATGCTTACTACTGCTTTAAAAGACGTGCGCATCATCGATAATGTTGACCCTTTACGAGTATACAAAGAGCTTGTGTTCAACCTTGCTGGTCTCGACCTCGTCTCATTTAAAGGTCTTTGTTGCCGCTGTCGCAGTCAGTTTGAAGGCAGCAGCTTTAGCGACACCTCGCCAATCCAGCGAAAGAAGAAGAAGATGACCTTTTTTACAAGAGGTTGACGCCGCTGCTGACGCCTTGTATTATGGTTCCAAGTCTCACTCACTAACTCTGAAATGTTTCGTCTTGTTCCTAATTACTACGTGAACGGAAGGAGATTTGTCGAGAATTTCTAAATCAAATGTGATTGAGTCCCGTGGCGGCAAAATGCTCGGAGGAAAGCTTGACGCCGAGTACGCGATCGTGATCGTCAACCTCGTCAACCTCGGGCGCGAGAATCGGCAACGAGGTGAGTTGCTGCGGATTGAAGCGTTCTCCGGCCGGGAGCATGTACCGGAGATCAATTTCGTAAGGCATTCCGTCGAGCAGGTTGTCAATGGCTTGCGAGACATTGTGCACGATTTGCATTGGGGCGTCGGGTCTCGGATCGAGAAAGATGATGCTGTCAAAAATGGACTTGTTGCGACGCTGCCGAACGACCTTGGTGAGATGAGAGGTGCCTCTTTTCTTTTGCCAATTGCGCGCTTCCATGTCACCTAGCGTAATGCTCGATACGCCTCCGATGAGACCCGCGAGCTGACGATTGGCAAGGATACTTTCAAGCGAAGACCCATGTGCGGAAGCGATGAGGCGCACGGCACGCTCGCGCGTGGTCGCGGCAGCCTCCACCTCGCGAGAGCGACCGATTTCGTCAATGACCATGACGTCTGGCGAGTGGTTCTGCAAGACCTCAATCATGACGTGCTCTTGTTCGTCACGAGTTGCCACCATGGCGCGCCGCGCGTGGCCTAGAGCTTCGAGCGCGGAGCCATCGGTGTTGCCGCCGATTTCATTCGATGTATCGACGACAAAGACTGACCGAGTCTCGGCAAGACGACGAGCCATGTCACGGATGAGCGTCGTCTTGCCACTACCGGGTGGACCGACAACGAGGATACTGTTCTGACCGTCGAGAATGTCTTGGAGAATCATGGCAGAGCCAATCATGACTCGTGCGACTCGAATCGTGGCTCCATAGACTTCGCCCGCGATGTTGCGTAGCACACTCACGCGGTGCAAGCCATCCGCAGGCCCGGTCCGATTGTCGTGTCCGGGAGGAGGGATGTCGCGAAGAATTTGAGAAAGCATCTCCGGGGTCGTCACGAGGGGCTCGGTGGTACCTTTTGCAAGGATGTCGACGCGCTCACGATGGTTGGGGCCGGCGATCCAGCAGTGCGACGGCCTACCAACGTCGAGCGAGATGTCGCGAAGTCTCGCTCGCGCTTCGGGGTCGAGGTCGTTTTCCACAAACGTGAGAACCTCCAAGGGCAGCATCCGGCGCAAGCTCTCGTCCACGACCGAATCATCCTGCTGCATGTTTGCTTCACTGCGCATACGCAAATGCCAAACAGCGTCCTCTCTTGCCACGTTGGCGAATGAGGGTTTGCTTTCGCTGGTCGCGTTGACAGAGGGCTTTCCTTCAGCAGAAGCACGTGGCGCACGAGCTTTAACGTGCTTTCCTTCGCGCGCAAATAGGTAGGGAAATTTCATGCATAGTCTTGCGACCGGTCTTTCGGGGAAGAATTTCTTGATTTGATCTTGAAGATGATTTGGCAGAAGAACCAAGACTACACTCGAGTCCACCTTGTGCCCTGGTTGTCTCCAGATGTGCCCATGGACCTGCTCTGCGGCTGCCCGGAGAGAACTCATGGTGTCTCGCGCTACCGCACTGCCCAAACCTTGCCTGCCCCCTGCCCCGTCCTTGCCCAGCTCGACTCTCCGCTGGCCTGCTCTGTATCTCCCCGCTGCCCGCCGATGCTCGCGCCTGTGCGCTGATACTCGCGCCTGGGCGCCGGTGCTCGCGGTCGCCCTTGGGCTATAGGTGTTTGGCGCTCCTTTGGCGCTCCTTTTTCCTCTCTCTTTCTGCTCACGGCAAGCTTTTCTTTCCACGGGAATCATCCACGGGAATCCTGCATTTTGCTGACGGTTTGTCACGAAAACAGGCCATGTATTTTGTGCAAAGGGAAACGTGTCACGTCATCGCGCGCGCGCAAGGGCAGACGTTGCGCAAGGGCAGACGTCGGTTCATGTTGTGACGCTGCAAGGAACGAAACAAGAGGAAACGAGGGAAGAATAATTTTTAAAGATTGGCGTAAGGACGAATGATGAAAAGCTCAAATATGGGACGCGCTGATGCGCAGTCGTCTTCTCGAAAGACGCACGATTGCAAAAGGGCGGTCGGACTTTACTCGGTTCCGCCACAATGGCAGATGCGCGGCAGCAGGGAGTGCCATCAGGCTCGCTGCGACCCGCCTCGTCTTTGTGAAGACAAGCCATGACCACACGGAGACGACTCACAACATGAGGTTTGGCCTCACAGTCAGTCTCTCTTAAGATTCACCTAACGCTGCCCAAGGAGCTCTTGATGCCGACGACCTCGAGCAAGTCATGCACGTGCCCGTCCTTGACGCCTTCCATGAGCTCGGAGTAGCCACCGACGTGAGCCTTGCCGATGAAGATATTGGGCACGGTGCGTTGACCGGTTTCCTCAAAAAGAGCCTTTTGTACTTCGACGCCGTCGGGTTCTTCGTCGAGCTCGTGCACGGTGACGTCAATGCCGGCGCTGCGAAAGACCTCCTTTGCGCCGTGCGAGAACGAGCAAAAGGACTTGCTGTACATGAGGACACCGTCGTTGGACTCGATCGCGCGCGCCACCTTTGCCCTGGCCGACGCGCTTGACAGGGTCCGGGTCGCCACGCCCCGTGGCGCCAGACGCACCTGCCGCGCGGCCGTCGCGCGTAGTGTCGTCGCCGCTAGCATCGTCGGAACTGTCGCTTTCTTTCCTTTCCGCTTTGCAAGGTGTCGCTGTCGGTGCGGCTGCGGCTCCGCTTCACTGCGCGGCGTCGACAACGATGACGCTGTGACTAACTTGACTTACTGTCAAGGCGATGCACAGGTCGTTCGTGATTTCGGGACCGACGACCACCGCCTCAGGCCGAGCCGGCATGCAGCAGCAGGCTGAGCTGGTCTCACTGTCTCGCTTCACCGCCGCCGTCCGCTCTGCTCAGCGTCACTTTTGTGCCAAGGGGTTTATATGTGTCTGTAGCATCTCACTCACCCAAGAGCACAGGAAGCTCGCAAGCGCGAATGGTCTAGTGGCATGATTCCTCCTTCGGGTGGATTAACCGGTTTAACTACCGGGTTCTCATAAAAGTTCAATCCTAGTGATTGGAGGAGGTCGAGGGTTCGATTCCCTCTTCGCGCCAACTCTTTTTTTTTCATCTTTTAAAGATGATATGCAAGCAAGCTGTTTTGGTGAAAGCGATTGACTTGCGTAAATGTCTCGCATGTTTACATTATTTTTTTGTATAGTCTGCTAGAGAGAGAGTAATGGCAAGCCATGCATTGTTCGTTCGTTCGTTTGTTTGGTCTTCGCAATGTGATTGCGAAAATGAGCCTTACAAGGCTTTGAGACCAACTTTTCTTTTTTTTTTGAGTTTGAGCATGGGGATCAGCCTTTTCTCCGGAGCAACACTATGCAAAAGTAGATACGGCCTTCTGTCCATGCACCTTCCGGTGAGACGTTTTCGGCGGGTCTCGTTCCTTTTGTTTCCCTTCAAGTTCTTTTTGCAAAGGATGGAGAGACAGACAACTCGGTTGGCGCGCTGCAAGTGTTCCATTTCTAGTCCGCTCGAAAGAAGTCAGTAACAGATGGCCAGAACGAGCTTAACCCTTTTTCTACATGATTTGATGGAGAGGAAACAGTTGGCATCGCTCTACGGGAAAGACCGGTTCACGCGTGATGACACAATGAATGACGCGAGAAGAAGCAAATGTATCCAAATCACATCGCAATGCCTCGGTAAACAAAGTATACAGCATGTCAAAGCACAAGATCGTTCCGTGATCGCGCGTATCGAAAGCGTCCGCTTGCGCTATTCTCTCGCGTACGCACGGCTTTTCGATCTCGTTGGGCTGGACAGCGCTTTTCCGTGGATGCGGCTCTGCCCCGTCTCACTCAAGCGCGAATGGTCTAGTGGCATGATTCCTCCTTCGGGTGGATTAGCCGGTTTAACTACCGGGTTCTCATAAAAGTTCAATCCTAGTGATTGGAGGAGGTCGAGGGTTCGATTCCCTCTTCGCGCCATTTTTTTTGTTTTTTTTTTTGTGTGGATGAAGTGACTGTCCAGGATGTTGGGGAAGGAGCTCCAGATGGCTTTGGCTTGGCGTCTTCTTGAGTTGTGACAACAAGAAGACAGATCTAGCGACGCCAGCCAGCACCATGACGAACGAATGGCGACCCAAACAACGCCCTTCCCCCCTCACGGTAGTATGTAGTATGTACCCATTGATTGGCCTTCACTGTCAGGCCTACATTTTCATCCTCTTCTTCTTCTTCTTCTTCTTCTTCTTCTTTTCCTTCTTGGCGCACAAAGCAAGCAAGCAAGCAAGCAAGCAAGCAAGCAAGCAAGCAAGCAAGCAAGCAAGCAAGCAAGCAAGCAATCAATCGGCAACTGCATGCCGAGCAGAGAACATCTGTCTGATCCAATTGATCACTCCGAGCGCGCTGCGCTGCTGCAGAAACCAGGCCCCGCACGCCGCCCTCCCTGGCCCCCTTTCCAGCCCCGCCCTACCTCTCGCCGTGCCGGCCTCCACGCCCCGATCGATCTCGCGCTCCCTGCCGCCCTCCTCTCGCCTGCGCTGCACGCGGCCTCCGCTCGATCGCCTTCTCGCGCTCCGTGGCGCATTCCGCGCACGTGCACTGCGCAAACACGCGTCCTCGGCGGTCGCCATCGTCCCCTGCCCCCTCGGGGTCGCCTCTGGACGCCCTTCTCCTGCCTGCGTCCGAGTCCGACACGCCACGCCGCGCCACGCGGAGACCTAACCGCGGCCCTCCCTCCCTCCCTCCCTCCCTCCCTCCCTTTCTCCCTTTCTCCCTTTCTCCCTTTCTCCCTCCCTCCGCGGGACGTACCCGCCGCGAGGCGCTGCGTCGACGGCGGGCAGAGCGGGCGCTGCGCTGCTGCGCTGCTGCGCTGCTGCGCGTCGCGGCGCCTCGCGGCTTGGCTTCCAGCAGCGGCCGCGAGGGACGGGCCACGGGAGAGGTGGCGGGCGCCGGTGCTGGCGCGCTCTCGCGCAAATAGACGCACTGACGCAAACAGACGGAGGCGGCAGGGAGGAGGAAGAAAGGGGGCGAGCAGGGAGGGAGAAAGGAGGAGGGAGCAAGGAGGAGGAGGGCCAGGCCGGGTTCAGACCGCCTGCGCGGCGCGCCCGGCAAAGCAAACCCGCAACCTCGAGCACCGCATCGCACCGAGTCAATCAGCAAGCAAGCTAGCTAGCTAGCCAGCCAGCCAGCCGCACGCACGCACGCACGCGCGCTCGCTCGCTCGCACGCACGCACACGCGTTAGAAAGCAGACAGACGGAGGTTGTCTAACCGAGACCGGGAAACACAAAAAAAGACAAGATGCCTACGTTCACGCAGGAGGAGGTCGCCAAGCACACCAGCGAGAAGGACTGCTGGGTCATCTTCAAGGGCAAGGTCTACGACGTCTCCGAGTACCTTGACGACCACCCCGGTGGCGTAGAGATCATCACCGACCTCGCCGGCATGGACTGCACCGAGGACTTTGAGGATACCGGTCACTCCGAGGAGGCCTACGATATGTTTGATGAGTACTACATTGGCGACTTGGAGGGCTCCACATCCGATGTCGTCGCCCCGGCACCCTCTGGTGATGCGGCAGCCATCAAGACCACCGTCACAGCTTCTAACAACGCATCCGTCGAGATCAAGTACGACACTGGCAAACCAAAGAGCGCCGACTCAGGCAACGATAATGGTAGCGTCATGATCATGGCTGGAGCCGCCGTCGCTGCTGGTGCTGCAGCAGCCTACTTTTTGCTCCGCAAGAAGAAGTAAATCTTAGAATCCGTCTACGAGCACTCACTCACACACTCACACAGCTCTGCACTTTCGCCTCTTTGTCTGATCTGGCGATTCTTTTTATTCCCGTGAACACAACACCAACAAACAAAAGAATCGAATCCAATCCAATCCCGTCCTGTACGTATTCGCTTGTGCGTCTCAACTGCCATTAACGAATTCAGTAACCCATCTTTGAAAATTGCACACCAATCCTTTGTCATGTTACGCCGAAGCCAAGCATATGCATGCTTTTATGCTTGCTTGCTTGCTTGCTTGCTTTTATGCTTTTATGCTTTTACGCTTGCTTTTATGCTTGCTTTTATGCTTTTATGCTTTTCTGCTTGCTTTTCTGCTTTTCTGCTTGCTTGCTTGCTTGCTTGCTTGCTTGCTTGCTTGCTTTCTTGCTTGCTTGCTTGCTTGCTTGCTTGCTTTCTTGCTTGCTTGCTTGCTTGCTTGCTTGCTTTCTTGCTTGCTTGCTTGCTTGCTTGCTTGCTTTCTTGCTTGCTTGCTTGCTTGCTTGCTTGCTTTCTTGCTTGCTTGCTTGCTTGCTTGCTTGCTTTCTTGCTTGCTTGCTTGCTTGCTTGCTTGCTTTCTTGCTTGCTTGCTTGCTTGCTTGCTTGCTTTCTTGCTTGCTTGCTTGCTTGCTTGCTTGCTTTCTTGCTTGCTTGCTTGCTTGCTTGCTTGCTTTCTTGCTTGCTTGCTTGCTTGCTTGCTTGCTTTCTTGCTTGCTTGCTTGCTTGCTTGCTTGCTTTCTTGCTTGCTTGCTTGCTTGCTTGCTTGCTTTCTTGCTTGCTTGCTTGCTTGCTTGCTTGCTTTCTTGCTTGCTTGCTTGCTTGCTTGCTTGCTTTCTTGCTTGCTTGCTTGCTTGCTTGCTTGCTTTCTTGCTTGCTTGCTTGCTTGCTTGCTTGCTTTCTTGCTTGCTTGCTTGCTTGCTTGCTTGCTTTCTTGCTTGCTTGCTTGCTTGCTTGCTTGCTTTCTTGCTTGCTTGCTTGCTTGCTTGCTTGCTTTCTTGCTTGCTTGCTTGCTTGCTTGCTTGCTTTCTTGCTTGCTTGCTTGCTTGCTTGCTTGCTTGCTTGCTTGCTTGCTTGCTTGCTTGCTTGCTTTTATGCTTTCATGCTTGCTTGCAACGATATTTCTTTTCCCTTTCCCTTAATAAAATGCAAGTAAAGTGTTTCTTTCCTGTGCCGCATCTCTTCGCGCTCTCTCTCTCTTCCTCTCTCTCAATTTTTCCAATCTCTCTTTCGGTTGTCTTTACATTGGCATCATCACGAAAACAGAAAACAAAATCTTAAAGTTGACCCTGAGCGCGCGGAGGCATCAGGGCGTCAAGTCCTAGATTGGCAACACGTGCAGAAACCTGCGAGAGATACTTTGCGGCCGGAGATTGCGTCTTGCCATAACGCTCCTCTTGCGCAAGGTACGCCGTCAGCCAGCGAAACGAGGGCGGCATCAGACGGTACGTGAATCGAACGTAGCCAAGGACCAAAGCAGCGCGCATGCGCTCCATTCGACCAATCTTACGCCCGCCAAATGCCTCTCCGAGCCGAGGCGGAAGTTGGCACAAAGATACCCAGCGTGTCAACGCCATGAGGGGCCAGAACCGGGCTTTTGGTGGAGCCCAGAGAAACGAGTCAATGCGACTCGCCGTGCCGCCAACCGCCAAGACCTTGGAATGGACCATTGCGTTCACCATTGCGTCAAGTGCTGCCGCATTCACCGGCAGCAATGTCTCTGGAACCGCAAAGAAACGCGCCGCAAATCGATTGTTCGACGCCACAAAGGCGTCCTTGGCTTCCTCGCTCAGTCGCTCCACCAAGAGCTCGTAAATGTAAATCGAACTCTCCGCTAGTGTCAAATACACCCACAAGAGCGCGTGCGCGTGCGCCGCGTCATACTTGTGACCCTTGGAAAAGAGCCCCACGTCCTCTTCCAGCTCGCCGCGCACGCCATTGTGTAGCTTGCGCACAATGCGCGATGCGCGCGCCGCCTCTTCAGGCGTTCCGTATTGCATGGCAAACATGTACTTGAATGTGCGAAAGAAGCGCTCCTGGACGCCGTTCTTTAAATTTGAGTGCTGCGAAATCCCCTGCGCCACATACGGGTGGGCCAGCTGCATCATGGCAGCCCGACCTCCGGCCGCAAAAATGACGCTCTCACGGAGAATTTTATACAGGGCTTCGTCATGTTCCTCGTCGGCACGCGCTTGAGTCGCTTCTGCCTGCGCCTCGTGCGTCGCATTGTCCACCAGCTGCTCTTCGAGCGAAGCCTCCGTGTAAAACATTTCCACCGCCGCCACCTCTTTCGGATCGCATGGCTTTTCGCTCGCTTCGTAGCGCTCCTGCATCACATCGTACGCATGTTTGCAGTCGAGCAAGAACACTACGGCCCCGCCGGCAGCCACAATTCCGATCGCCCTTCGCCACGTCTCGCGCATTGGGAGCGCCAACCTCAGACTTGGCATCTTCCTCTTCCCTCGTCTCTTCTTCTTCTTCTTCTTCTTCTTCTTCTTCTGCTCGTTCTGGTTTTGACGACGACCAAAGCTCTTCGCGCGGCCGGGGCTCGCAGTCGACGACGGATTGCTCCGGCGCGAGCCTGCGCCTCGCCTCGATCCGGGCCGACGCGCGAGTAAGATACACCCGCTTTGCTGCGCCGTCACTGCTCGCCAGCCCCGAGTCGCTCGCCTCGCAAGGCCCGCGCGAACTGACGAAGGGGCCTCTCTCGGCCCAAATCTCGAACTGGCCTAATCGCCCCTGGGACGCGGCCTATTGATCCGTTACGCCCGGCTCAGACGCGGAGTCGGAGCGCCCAGCTGTCAGGCTTACACTGTCAGAAAGAGTCAGTCACTGCGCCTGTTTTGCTCGGAGGCCCGCAGAAACAAACGTCGACTGCTTGCAGCACAGCTTGCTTGCTATGTGCTCGCTGCGTAGTGGAAGTTCTGCACGCACACACCTCTCCGCGGCGCCGGCGCCGTCGCGGGACCTGCACGCCAAGAGGGCGCGAGCAGCGGACCAAAGCTACGCACAGCTATACAATGCTAGTCTACGCAAAGGCCGCATGAGGCCAATTTTTGTTAAAAAGAAAAATAATTGGGAGACAAGTTAGAAAATCCAAGTTACAGTGAGGGGGGCCACTTCTCGCGTCCGCGCCGAGTCCACTCTCTTTTCATGCCCTCACCAATCCTTTTTTTGTCCAGGTCACGGGCGGGCATGACAAAAGCCCGTCAATACCAACAACAAAGCCTTTTTGTTTCAAGCCCCATACTCGTGCGCTGATCCAGAGGCTGGACCGTCTGCAACGACAACACCATGGGCAATGGAGCGAGCGGAGCGGCAGAGCTCCTCGAGGACACCGAAGACCCCGCGGTGCTGCAGACCTTGTGCGGCAAGCTTTCGGACCTCATCGAGGAAGACCCAGCCTGCGAAAGATGGTGCAAACCCATCCTCGAAAAGGCTCTTCCCGACGACCTCGATGTGCAAGCATGGAAAGCAAGACGCAAAGCTTTGCACGATGCCGCATGCGCTTTCGTCGCAATTGTTGAAGCTGCCGGTGGTGCCGCGCCCACCGACACGGACGAGCTCGTAAATGCACAGACGGCTGTTGGAACCACACTGAACCTTAGCCTCGCGGACCGCGACTCGAACGAGGTTGTTGGTGCGCTGCATGCGTTCCGGCTCCCGGCGCTCACCGAGCTGCCCAGCCCCGTCTTGGCGCTCGGTTCCAAAATTACCGACCTCTCGCTGAAAAAGAATGGCCTCAAGGAAATACCTGCCGCCATCAGCACGCTGACGGGTCTCACCTCGCTCGACCTGAGCGAAAACGCCCTCGAGACCCTTCCTGACGAGATTTGCGCGCTGTCGGCCCTCGAAACCCTCGACGTCTCGGAGAATTGCCTCACGGCACTTCCGGAGAACCTGGGCAATCTGACGTCGCTACAGACATTCCTTCTCTTCAAAAATGCGCTCACCAAGCTTCCCGATTCCATTGGGGGCTGCGCTCAGCTGTCCGAGCTCAACCTCTTCAACAACAAGCTCATCAAGATTCCTGCGGCTCTCGCTGAAATCGAGGCGCTCGTCGACCTGAACCTCGGCGGCAACAAGCTCAAGACGCTGCCCAGCACCAAGCGTTGGATCAACCTCGAGCGCTTAGCGCTCTCCTGGAATACCATTGTTATGCTCAACGATTTTGGGGGCATGCCCAAGCTGCGTCAATTGCAACTCAACCGCAATCAGCTCGCCGAGATTCCCAACGACGCTCTCGTCGGCTGCGACGGTCTCGAGTCCGTCGATCTGTCGACCAACAGGTTGACGGCTTTGCCTCTTTCGTTGCTTCAGTGCTCGGGGCTTCAGACGCTCGATGCAACCTCCAACGAGCTGTCGGCACTCGCCGACTGTTCCGCCTTGCGGAGTCTCAAGATCCTCAAACTTGGCTCCAACAAGCTCGTCGATATTGCCGAGAGTAACTTGGGCAAGTGCGTCGCGCTAGAGACGCTCTTTCTTCCTTCCAACCAGCTCACCAAGCTCCCGGCCGATCTCACCGACCTCGTCAATCTTTCCCGGGCCAACGTATCTGGAAACGCGCAGACGCTTGATCGCGCTGACCCCGAGACGGCACGCGTGGTCTCGACCCTTTCGGAGCAGTGTGCGCAAAAGGGAGGTCGTTGGATTGAATAAAAAAAGCGGACTGACAGTGAAACAGACGTTCGAAAAAGGGAAGCAGCCTTTAGCTTTTTCACAAAAGAATGATGCCACGTCGTCTTGCCTAGCACGCTGGGGCAGTGCAGTGCGCAGAAAAGGGTCGACTTTGAGATTGTTTTTTATTGTTTGTAGAATCTGATCACGAAACGCAAGTGTCTGTGCTGATTGACATTTCTGACCTCGCGACTATACACAACACCATCACAGGTTTGACCTCATTCATTTCCTTTTCCTTCCTACAACCCACGGCGGCGTTGACTCTTGTCCTCGAAGATTCCACTTCCTGCAGATGGGCGATACTCTTTCCATGTTTTTTTATCGAGGAGAAGCCGTGCGATCCGAGAGAGAGGGCAGCGAACGTAGCGTAGCGTCTTCGTCGGAATGAAAAAGAGAAAAGTTAACAAAGCATAGCAACAAAGATAGAAAAACATGAAACATCGATTGAAGAAGATGACGAGAACACTAGGAGCTCTCTTACAAACCAGGAGCTCTCTCACAAACCAGGAGCTCGCTCACAAACTAGGCACAGGCGCTTGCATTTTAAGCGCTCACATTCTTTGGCGGCGGGCCGTCAGCGTTGCCAACAGCCACAGCCTCGGCCATGACGTACTCGCCGTTCTCAAAGCGGTCGAACTCAAAGCACCGGTACACGATAATGGCAGCCATGAGTGAGACAGAGCCAAGCGTCAACGTGACCCACATGATAGCGAAGCCAGCAGTGACCCCGTTGCACGTGCCCTCCGCAAGCAAATCAACGTACATCGGGTTGATGTTCGAGCAATCGGCAACGTCGACAACCGAGTCAATCGACCCGGGAATCGCGCCAATGCTCGTCTGAATGCCCTCTACAGCAGCAATGCACTCCGTGCCGTTCGGCACGGAGAACCCATTCGCGGTGGCGTTGTCGACCGCCTCGTTCAGCGTCACCAGCAACTCCTCAATGCTCTCCTCGAAGACATCGGTTAGGTTGCTTGTATCGCCGACAGCCTCCGTAAGCGGGTTGGTGCCCTCGCAAGTCTGGTAGTAGCACAAATAGCTGTAAGGGTCCGTAGAGCAGAGATCGGCACCCGGGTCGTCCTGCAAGAGCACATCGGACAGCAAACGGTTCAGGTTGCTCGTGGGCGACGGCACGCAAAAGTCAGCGCCGGCCGTCGAGATAATGGCGAGAACAACAATCACAATCCACAAAAGGAGCAGCATGATCACACTCAGCACAATGAAAAAGGTGCCCGAGCAATTGGCGAGTGCCTGTGCGGGGCGCGTGTTGCTACCAGGTGCGCTCGTATACAGACGGTACAGCGTCGCGATCGTAAACACTGCACTAATCACAATGATAAGTGCCACGGTGACCTTGTAGCCGATGCGGACCTGTTCCAGGTACGGGTCGATGGTGTCCACAACATCGTTGAACTGCTGGACTACCTCGTCCATCTCTCCGGTCACGCCGTCCAGGGACTCGTCAATACTGTCCGCGAACTCGCCCCAGTCCGCTTCAGGAAAGGTAATGTTGGCGCTGTCCGTGAGGTCCTGGCACGTGACCGCGGCGACATCGATGGTATCGAGCACGGCCGTGGCGGTATCGGCTGCGGCAGCGAGGGTGGTATCGGTTTCGTCCACAAAGTTCTGCAGGCTCTTGCCCGTGCCCAGCACCGTGTCGAGACCGTTCAGGGCTTGCGTGTTGGCGCCCAGCGAGTAGAACCAGCCAAAGCAGCTCAGCACCATGAATCCAACAAAAAAGATGGCGCCGACCTTGTTGCTCCTTCCGCGGTTGCAGCACTTTTCGCGGCAGCATCCGATGCAGCACAAAGCAAACACCCAGATGATGAACACGATGAACGCGACAATGGGGCCCACCGAAACGCCAATCATGTACTCTACCGTCGGGTCGTCCTGGCTGAGCGCGAAGCTACCCGAGGGGAAGTTAAACTCGTTCGAGCCCCTCACACGCGGCGAGTTATGCAACATCTCCAGCACGCTCGGCGCCACATACGTCGGCGCCGTGTAGTCGCCCATGGTGTCTCTCGTCCTCTCTCCCGGCTGCTGGCCAACCTGCCTGCCCGTGCCCTCCCGCCCTGCTCGACGCGCGCCGTGCCTCTGGCTCCCTCGCAGTTTCCGAGTTGTCTGTTTGCTGCCTGCGCGTCTGCTTGTTTGTTTGTTTGTTTGTTTGTTCGCAACAGCAACCAACTGGCCGCTCAGCTTTTCCAGCGCGGCGCGTGTCTCTCTCTCTCTCTCTCTCTCTCTCTTTCCCCCTCTGACTGCGCCCGATCCACGCCGCGGCAATAACAAAAAGCAGCAGCCAGTGCAGCCAGAGAGGAAGCGCGCGAGGGGTGTGTGCGAGTGTGCAGTGTGTGTGTGTGTCCGGCCCGGACACTCAGGCTGGCGATAAAACAGTGACTCACTTTTTATAGGCCCTATCCGCAGCGCGATGTACGGTCACCACTCTCACCTTCGCCTTCGGGACCGGTCCTCCTCGCAGGGGGACCCTTCGCCGCGTCGCGTCGCGTCGCGTCGCGTCGCGCCCAGGAAGGCAGGCTCTCCGTCTCTGTCTCTGTCTCCGTCTCCGTCTCTGTCTCCGGCATGCATTCCCTCATCGATGCGAGTCCTGCGGCGGGCGGCCACCAGCGGTCCTCGCGTCGAGCCTACCTGCGCGCTAGCACCTCCTACCGCAGATCCTGCAGGATACTACGCACAGCTCCTACCACGACCCGCGCCCTCTCGACTCCCTCGCCCGCGCCAGTCGGGACGCGGCTTCAACGAGGCGGCGGCCGGGCGCTCTCCCTCGCGCTCTCCGCCGCCGAGCTTGCATGTGCACGGCCGGTCGGTCGTGCGCCCGCCCGCCTGGACGCTGAGCGCGAGCGAAGAGGCCCTGCTCGGAATCAGCCGTGGCCGACGACATAACCAACACGACTAGGCTAGGCCTAGTACGTGCATACCACAGCGGCGACGGAGGCGTGGCGGTGCCGGCCGGCGGAGACCACAACGTGCGTGTGCCAAGCTCGTGCAAAAAAATGCGCCAAGCTCGTGCAAAAAAATGCGCCAAGCTCGTGCAAAATAATGCGCCAAGCCCGTGCATTGCGCCAAGCTCGCGCAGCAGGCCGGCCATTGAAGAAACCGCGGTGCGGCTGCGCAAACTGGCTGCAGCTGCCATGTGGCTGCTGCTGCTCGGGCCGAGTTGGTGAACGAAGACATGCGGGTGCAGATGGGAGGCGCGGGCTTCACTCTCGTTTACTCTGAACAGCGAGCAGACAAAGCCGGAAAGGAGAGCGCAGGAGAGGGGACGCCCAGACGCGAAGGCGCGCATGGCCCGCGGCGCAGGAGCGCCTGCGCCCGCGGCTGCGCCCGCACGGGCCGCGCGAGCGCGTCGTCGCCGCGCACGTGCGAGCAGCGCCGAAATGTGGAACAAAGCGGTGCTGCTGGTCTTTGTTCTCGCCGTCTCGCTCGGCACGGCGCTGCGGTCGCCCCCGCAAGGCGAATGGGCAGCCCTCGTGGCCGATATCGAGCGGCAGCACGCCCTCGTGCCCTTCGTGCAGGCCTATGGGCAAAATGACACCTGGTTCAGCGCCTTGAACCCGCCCTCGAGCCCAGATGCCGCCGAAGAGGTCGAGAAGCACGTGCCCAGAATGTGGCAGCGGTCCGAAACGCAAGTCAACATCCGCGTCAGCCATGAAATGATCTGGACACCCAACGACGTGGTCGCCTTTGCCCACTATATTCACTACGTCTACATACGCAACAGCTCCTCGAGTGAAATCGTCTATGTCGGCATTCTCGAACCCGGCGACACCTCTGTCGACATTGATACAGCCGTCCTTGGCGGCCTTGGGGGCCAAGGTTTCCTCGTTCCCTACGAATTCTGCAACGTGCACGGTCTTTGGCGAGGCGAGGCCCTTCAAACCGTCGACCCCGTCTCTTGGAACCTCACCTCCGCCTCGCTGAAACTTTTTGGCCAAGTCGAAGAAGAGTGTCAGGGCAATATCTACCTCCTTGACGACTCGCACTCGCTTCAGCTCAGTCTCGTCAACAGATATGATGAGGTCGTCGTCGACGTGGCCGACGCAGTGAGCCTCCAGGCCACCTTTGTCTTTCCGCGCGGAGAATTCTTTGGCCTCGGCTTTGGTGACTCCATGCTCGGCGCCGACATGATGATTGCCGCCGAGCGCGACGGGACCGCGCTCTGCGCCGACTTCCATACCACGGGAAACAGCAATCGATATAGTGGTCCTGACATTGATGCTCAGCAAGACGTTCAAGTTGTCGCAGCTACGCTTCAAGATGGCGTCGCCACGCTTGTCTGTACCAAGTCGCTGCGCAGCACTGACCCCGACGACAAGGCCGTGCTCAATCAACGCGAAAACCTCATTTGGTCCTTTCAAACGGTGGATGGCGAGCCTTCGACAACTTCCAACGACTTCCTCAAACGTCATGGCGCAACCAGTCGAGGTTACATTCTCAACGCAGATCTTAGCGGAAGCGGCGGTGAGCTAGCAATTGCCAACAGCCGCGACAAGCGCGATCTACAGGTTGCTCACGGCATGCTCATGTACATGATTTGGGGCATCAACATTTGCGTCGGTGCCATGATTGCCAGATACGCTCATGACAGGGCCTGGGGTATTGGTGCGCATCGAATCATTCAGAGTATCAACACAATGCTGACGCTGCCCGGTTACTATCTGTCGCAGCGCTTCGTCGATGTGCACTTTCAATCAGCCCATGCATTCATTGGCACAACGCTCGTGTACACTTCAATACTGCAGGCGGGTCTCGGGACCGCCGCGTATCTCTGCTCCAAGTACTCAAAAAAGGTTGCCCGCGAGTATCCCAAGAGCGACGCACTTTCCGATGAAAACAAACTCTTTATTGCCGACATCGAGGACGAATACGGCCAGCGTGAGCTCCTGCACGAGGTTTACCACAAGCTTAACAGCCTTTCGACGCCACGCGCGTTCGAGATCACCTCGTACGTCGAAAACACAATTAGTCGGGGCATCCCATCGTGCATGCCGCCAGCCATTGCCGTGTACATTCTCACGCGGATGCGTCAAACAGTGATTCGTCCCATTCACAGGGTCGTCGGACGACTCTTGCCCATCATCGCATATGTGCAAATCTACCTTGGACTCGATCGACTTCAGGCCAATAGTGTCATCTCCGCCATCATCAACATGTGGACGATTCTCGTTGTCCTCATTCTGATCTACAAAGAGTCAGAGCTCCAATTGAATCTTCCTCACGGGGTAGCCTCCAAGTTATTTCTCCTTAAAGACAAGCTGCAGCGGCTCTTTTGCTCATGCTGCCCACGACCGCAAGACCCGAAACCAGACGCGAATGACGGTGACGACGACGACGACGACGACAATGATGATGATGATGGTGATAGAAATGGTGCCGCCGCCAGTGGTGGTTGGGACAACAATCAGGCAGGAAACAGGAGCTCGCGAAACTTTTTAGAAAAAAGGTCTATCCGAGATCACGATCTAGAGCGTTCGCATTCTAGTATTCATAATGACCACCCTCAAGGGGGCACGCACGGATCTCCAACTTTCCAAGCAAAGACACCCATGCAGTCCTTTCGAAGCGCAGACTCCGTCGATAGTCAATATGCTTTGCCTCCCGCTCCGTGCTCCTCACCCAAGACGAGCAAACAATCGCCACTAGCTTCGTCTTCTCTCGAGGTCGTCCCCCTCGATGACTTTTCCAATACACCTGTAGCAGAAGAAGGTGAAGACGATGAAGAAGAACAAGCGGCCGGGAATCTGCAGTCTGCATCGTCGATCGACGGAGCTCCGCCCCGCATTATTGTCGACACCAAGCCCTCCTTTGCCTTTGACACCAGCCCTAATTCAGGGCAACAATCGAACGATACGGAGGGCCTTGCTTCACGACCTACAGACAATACGCAAGAAACTGACCAAGAACGTGAACCCGACTCAACCACCTCTCTCGAATTGAGATCCATATCCACCGTCTAAGCTGAAATGTAGGTGGACACCGCGAACATGCACAATTTGCAACAATTTTTATATAAGTATCCAACGTTGTACTTGCCCGACGCTCGTGTCAAAGTTCGGGTACTCATGGGGCGGCAGCTTAATGGTAAGGTATGGGCATCCATTCTGTCGCCGATACCGATACCAGACAGCCAGCCTACGGGGGGCTTTTAAACATGAGTGTCCCAACTGGTCCGCGACCATCACAAGAGCATAGGCCTAAAGTCCAATGAGGGCTTTCGAATCAGTGTCCTGCTTTGTCTGCGACGCATACAGGCCCAGTTTTAGAGCCTCTTGAAAAACTGAAGTGAGACGGTGCCATGAAGGAGGTGAGAACCTCGTCGCGGCTCAGGTTGCATGATCAAACCTGACGTCCGGAAGGTCTTGCTTCACGCCCTGCAGAGAAATTGCCCAAGAGCATTGATTCGACATGGTCACGTCTCTCGAAAGAAGATCCGAAACCGCCATCTAGGTAGGTAGACCTTGTCTGCGGACGACAAAGATTTCCCTTTGAAACCAACGTTGTACTCGACCCGGAGTTCGTAGCAAAGTGTACCAGCAGTCGTGGGTCAGCAGCTTAATCGGAAGGTACAGACATCTGTTCCATCGCCGAAGATCTGAGACCAAACAGCTGAGCCTACTGGGTGCCTTCCAAATCAGTGCCCTAGCCTTGTTTGTGACCCATCCAGACCCAGTTTTAGAGCCTCTCGCATATCGAAGAGAGACGGTGCCAGGCATGAAACGAGGACCGCCCAGGCTGCGCAACAGCCCTGACGTTCGGGAGGCAGTGCACTGGCCGCCTCCCCCGCCCGCTACGGCCCCCTTTTCTCCCTCCCCAGCTCCTCTCGCTCGCGCACTCGAACACGCCGGCGGGGCCCTCGACCGACGCGTGCCAGACGTGGCACTTGTTTCGCCTTTTTGATCGGCATCCTGATGGGGTTGCTCGTCAAGGGCACGGTCGGAAGGCCGCGCGCGCACCTCCTATTCACGAACCCGCGCGACCAACGCGGCAGCGAGCGAGCGAGCGAGCGAGTAGCGCTTCTGCAGGGAGTCTCGGGGTCGCTCGCAGAGCCACAATGCCCGCACGCGACTGTGAACCGCAGCGCCGCCGCCGCCCCCAAGGACCGCGCAGCGGAAAAGGACGAAGAGAAGGAGACGCCGTGGGCACGCGCGAGAGGTCTCTGCGCAATGACAAGCCTACGATACGCCGTCGACGCACGCGGCAGCAGCTTGGTGAGGACGGCGCTGCGAAACGAGGCAAGATCATGACACTGGTGCTCGCGCTCGCGCTCTGGGTCTCGCTCGCTTCCGCGCTCAGGGTGCCTCCCCAGAGCGAGTGGGCAGCCCTCGTGGCCGACATCGAGCGGCAGCACGCACTCGTGCCCTTTGTACAAACTTTTGGCCAAAACGATACTTGGTTCAGCGCCTCGAACCCGCCCTCGGCCCCGGATCCTCTCGAGGTGGTTGGCAAGCATGTGCCGCAAATGTGGCAACGCTCCGACACGCAAGTCAATATTCGCGTCAGCCACGAAATGAATTGGAATCCGGAAAATGGCCAAGAGGTGCACTACATTCACGCCGTCTTCATTCGCAATAATGCCACGATGGACATTGTCTTTGTCGGGATTCTTGAACCCGGCGATACCTCTGTCGATGTAGATGCATCCGTCCTCGGTGGTCTGGGGGGCCAAGGTTTTCTCGTTCCCTACGAATTCTGTAACATACACGGGCTCTGGCAAGGCGACGCGCTTCAGACATTTGACGCAGCTTCCTGGAACCTCATGGCGGAATCGCTCCGACTCTTTGACAAAGTGGAGGAAGAGTGCCAGGGTAATATCTATCTTCTCGATGACACGCACTCGCTCCAGCTCAGTCTCATCAACAGAAAAGGCGAGGTCGTCGTCGACGTGGCCGACGCGACAAGTCTTCAAGTCACCTTTGTCTTTCCGCGTGGACACTTTCTCGGTCTTGGGTTTGGCGACTCCATGCTCGGCGCCGACATGATCATTGCTGCCGAGCGTGATGGAACCGCGCTCTGCGCCGACTTCCATACTTCAGGGAGCATGAGCCGATCCAGCGGTCCTGACATCGATGCCCAGCAAGACGTCCAAGTCGTCTCCGCAACGCTCGAAGACAAAGTTGTCACGCTTGTCTGCACCAAGTCATTGCATAGCTCTGACCCGGACGACAAGCCAGTGCTCAATCAACGCGAAAACCTCATTTGGTCCTTTCAAGAGGTCGACGGCGAGCCCTCGACAACTTCTAACGCCTTCCTCAAACGTCATGCCGCAACCAACCGAGGCTATATCCTCGACGCGGATCTTGGCGGAAGCGGTGGCGAGCTTGCGATCGCCAACAGTCGCGACAAGCGCGATTTACAAGTTGCTCACGGTATGCTCATGTACATGATTTGGGGCATCAATATTTGCGTCGGTGCCATGATTGCCAGATACGCCCATGACAGGGCCTGGGGCATTGGCGCGCATCGCATTATACAGGGCATCAACACCATGCTGACAATGCCAGGGTACTATCTGTCGCAGCGCTTCGTCGATGTGCACTTTCTTTCTGCCCATGCCATCATTGGCACGATACTCGTATATAGCTCGATTCTGCAGGCTGGTCTTGGAACCATGGCATATCTCTGCTCCAAGTACTCGAAAAAAGTTGCAAATCAGTTCCGTCAAAGCGAGCTGCTTTCGCAGGAAAACAAGGAATTTATCGCAAAGATCGAGGCAGAGTACGGACAGCGCGAGCTCCTGCACGAGATCTACCACAAGCTCGACACCTTGTCGACACCGCGCGCGTTTGAAATCACTGTCTTCATTGAAGAGACAATCAATCGAGGCATTCCATCGTGTGTGCCGCCAGGGATCGCCATCTACGTGCTCACTCGTTTGCGTCAGACGGTGATTCGCCCCATTCACAGAATCGTGGGACGTATCATGCCCGTTTTTGCCTACGCACAAATCTACCTTGGTCTCGATCGTCTTCAAGCAAATACGGTAATTATCGCCATCATTAACATGTGGACAATCCTCGTGGCCATCATCCTTATTTACAAAGAGTCCGAGCGCCAATTCGGTCTTCCACACGGTGTCCTCTCCAAGCTTCTTTACTTTAAGCGCCTGATTTGCTCTTTGTTGTGTCGCCAAAAGAAGCGTAATGTGAGACGGAATTCGTTTTCTGCGAGCGGCCAAGCGCACGCAAATGTCGAGTCTGGCGACCTTGAGCGCGCGAGTAATCAGGAAACGGGCCGCTCCGTTACTGGGGAAGACTCCAGACGTCATTCTTACCCTGCATCAAGAGATTCTCAGGTAGCATGTCCGAGTCGTCACTCATCTCCTCACGAAGTCCCTTCGCAAGTGCGACGCCCTCATGGACAGTTGCTCGTGCAGACCTTTCAGAGCACGGGATCCGAGGAAAGCGTCTCCTTTGTGCCTTCAGCCCCGTGTTCCTCCCCAAGAGCGGGAAGTGAGCACCTTGTCCTTGATCGCATGCCCACTGAATTGAGTCTCACGAAAGCCTCGCACGCAGAGCTTGACCAAGGCGAAACGGAAGTCGAAATGTCAACTCTTAAACTCCCTCCCAGAATCACGCTGACGACGAAGGTCGCCACTGGTGCTAGCTCCAGCGTTTATGCCGAGGATGCACAGTCAGCGTCTACAAAAGGGCATGTGGATGTTGATACCGCAGAAGTGGCGCCAAGTTTCTCGCACGCCTCACATCAAGGGCCCGACGATGACATTGAAGATATCGATATGCCACCTCCAGAACCAGGACTCCCACCCAGAAAGACGGTTTATAGTAAAGCTTCGTCATCCCTTGGTGCCGAAACTAGCGCGGATAGGGAAGACTCTGCACCAAGTACAGATCAGCATGTAAAAGAGGCCAAAGACGACGCAGATTCTGCATCAGGGACTTTGAAAACAAACTCTTTGTCCTCGACATAGCGCCCGTCTCTTTTTTAGTAGTATTAGAAAAGCAACACATCTGCCTCGTAGCGTCAACAAAGCTCAGGAATCGAAGCAAAGTTTTTTGGTTGAAAGCTCTCATACCAAAATCTCTCAATTCCTCGACCGAATCAGCTGGTACGTTTAAACATTAGAGGGACTAGGCACAGGGTCGCGCCATCATCAACTTGCTTTCCTCCATCGCTGCGTACTCGCTGCCCGAATCTTGCCGCATTGCTGCCGTCGCGACTCTAAGGAATCTGCTGTGCTGTGCTGTGCTGTGCTCAAGCTCAGGCTGGCAGTCGCTCATATAGATCGTTTCGTGCAATCTTTGAAATGGCGATGATGCAAGATGAGGCCAGTTTGAAAAACCATGTCGATATCTGCAGTGGCGATGATCTTGGGCTCGAGGACTCGTGACCACATGCGCGCCTTCCTTGAAGTTCGACCCAAAGAATGCGGCAATTTTCACAACCGTCACACGGTGATGCATCAGGACGGTGTCTTTCTCCAACTCGCCAAAGCTCGGACCTTCTTCTTCCATCTCCTCTCCCCACTTGTCAAAGCGCTCGTGCCGCTCAAACAGCCAGCTTGCCAGGTATGTTCGCGCGCCCCTCCCTTTTCTTCCCTTGTCCCTTTCGCCCATCTTGAAAGTCATGGCCTCGACGAGCTCACTACTTTTCTGAGAGTTTTACTTGAAAGCATCGCGAGAAAGATAGGCCAAGACAATGGCAGTGCTGACAGTGAGTGAGGCTCTCCGAAAAATACTGCGACCCACCACACTAGGCCTCGCCAACGATTAGCAATGCAATCAAGCCACCCAAGCCGGAAACAAGCCAACGGCAATTCTTTCTCGTGGCTGGCATATCCGCTTCTCGTCGCCGACGCGCGTCCGAGCGAGCCTTCTCTCGCCACCGCTGCGTGGCCACTCTCCTTCACGCATACACGCAGCTCCGCTCCGTCTCCGTACTCGCGCGCGCGCAGCCGCGTCTGAAAGCAACAGGAGCACGCCCAACGGCATGGGACTCCTTGCGGTTGCGGTCGCTGTTACAGCGACCCTTTTGACCCGCGCGCAAGCTGCAGAAGATGGTCTCGCGAGAACGCCGCCCATGGGATGGCGGTCCTGGAATGCGTACCATGGGCGTGTGAACCAGGACATCATCATCGGCGCTGCCAAGGCCATGGTCAAGCGTTACGACGCCAACGGCAAGCCTGTTGAGACCGGTAGCGACGAGGAAGGGACCTCGCTCCTCGACCTCGGCTACGATGACGTCGGACTGGACGACAACTGGCAGCTCTGTGGAGGCGGCTTCAACAATTCCTTTCATAACGAAGACGGCTACCCCATCGTCAATCTCGAACGATTTCCAGACATGAAGGCCATGACGAACGAAATCCACAGTCTTGGCCTCAAGGCCGGCTGGTACGGAAACAATTGCCTCTGCAAAGAGAAAGATAACATTTGGAAAAACGAGTCTCATTATGTGGGTGACGTCCAGGCAACCTTTGACTTTGGCTTTGACTCGACCAAACTCGACGGATGCGGAGCCTTCTTAGATCTCGACCTCTTTTACGAACTCTTTAACAAGGGTTCGCGATCGGGAACCATCATGATTGAAAACTGTCACTGGGGAAAGACAGTGCCGACGCTTGACTCGTGCCCTTATCATTTTTACCGCACGAGCGGCGACATTCGGGCCAAATGGAAGTCCATGTTTGCAAATCTGCAGTCCACTCGCAAATTCCAGGGTGAAAAGCCCCTCTCGAGACCGGGTTGCTGGGCCTATCCTGACATGCTCGAGGTCGGCCTCCTGGCCACCGAGGCAGAAGACCGCACGCATTTCGCCGCGTGGGTAATCACCAGCTCTCCGCTCATTCTTGGTCACCGCATTACGGATGAGACTGTGACGACCAGAATTTGGCCCATCATTTCTAATAAACTCGCAATTTCCATCAATCAAGAATGGGCTGGACACCCGGGTCGCCTCGTCCAAGAGGTCGATGGTGCGGGCATGCGTAAAATCCAGGCTTGGGCCAAGCCTCTTCCGGATAATCGTGTTGCCGTTCTCTTCATCAACGATAACGATCCGAGCCTCGAGCCGGATGAGGTGAGCCTCTCGCTTTCGCTCCTCGGCATTCAGGCGACCAATCAGGTCACGTCAGCCATCGATGTCTGGTCCGGCGAAGATCGTCTTCGCGAGGTTGTCATTTCGTCTTCCAAGGGCGACCAAGACCCGCATCTGCTCGTCAAGGTTGCCGGCCACGACTCTGTCTTTTTGCGCTTGTCCTATACCGATTCGCTGGAGCCTGTATCCATCATCTAGGTTTGGGGGACCATGTAAACCATATCCGGGCAGTGCAGAGGGCAAATGTTTTCTCTCTTTTTGGGTAGACGTTCACGTCGGCCGTCAAATATCACCAATTCGAATGAGTTTTTTTCGAGAGTGCGACCACGCGCGCCAAAACCTGACGCGTGGATCTATATCTATATCTATATATTGATTGCCCTACGTAGACATCCTCAATGATCGTTGATCGTCAAGAAAAGAGACTTGATCTTGGTCCTCGTTTTGTACTCTCTCTGTGGCACGCGCGCGCGCGCGCGCGTCTTGTTTTCTTCGCGATAGCAAGTTTTCCTCTTCCTCTTCCTTCATTCTCTTGTTCGCGCACCTGCCGGTTGCCTCAGCTAGGCCTAACTGTAAGAGTGCTTTCTCTCCTGCTAGTAGCACACACGCCGGCACGCCGAGGGAAAGCGGCCTAATTGGGCCTCCAGCCTGGATGGATTAGGCCTCTTCGCCGCGCCGTCTCTGTAGCCGCAAAAAGCAAGCTCGAGCAAAGTCAATCCGCGCCGCAGCTCTGCACGCCCCGCACGCTTTGCCGCCGCCGCCGCCGCCGGAGCAGAGGAAGAGCAGCACAGCGCGCGCGCGCAGACACAGCAAGCGCAGCAGCCAGCAAACGATGTCGTCGACCAACGCGCCCCCCGGCGGCACGCGCGCCGCGGCCTCGGGCCGGCCAGCTGTCGCAGGCGCAAGGAGGCGGCGCACGGGCGCCGCCTCGGCGAGCGCCTCCGCTCAGGAGCCCAAGCAGTCGCAGCAGGAGCGCGCGCGCAGCGCCATGGATGCCATGTCGGCGCGCGAGACGCTCAGATTCTACACGGACGACGCCCCTGGCCTCAAGATCGGGCCTACCATGGTGCTCGTACTCAGCCTCTCCTTTATTGGCTTCGTCGTGGTGCTGCACATCTGGGGCAAGGTGACTGGCGCCTCGAGCCCTGCCAACTAGACTACCGAGCCGCGCGCGCCTCATCTCTTCTCTTTTTTAAAACCCGCATCGAACGATTTCAACGAATGAGGAAACGTGCGAGCAACAAACAAGAATGAAGGCAAGGTGGCTTCTTTTTTGTTGTTTCCTTTCCCCCCTTTCTCGTCACTGTCCTGCGCATCAAATTGGCCTTGCTTCTCTTCAAAAAACTAGCAGTTGCGCTTTCTTACGTATACAATCATTCGTCTGCACGCTACTCTATTCATCCATTCGTCTCTTTCGAGGTTCGATCGATTGCTGTTTGCAAAGGGCTTCAAGCCCACGCAGACTTCTTGAACTTGTCTCCTATCGTGCCACAACGCACCGAACGTTACCTTCCTTTTTTCTCTTATCCACAGAGTTATTGCAATGGCACATCCGCGAAGTGCGTTGTGAGGGATTCTCCAACTCACAACGCACCCAACGGTCGAAGGAAAGACCGCCACGCGCGCTCGCTCGCTCGCTCGCTCGTTCGTTTGGTGTGCTCACGCATTGCATCGTGCTCAACATATCTTCGCATATCTAGAGCTGAAATACAAATGGCGTGACTTTCGCGATCATGAGTCAACGAGCTCGTCAAATGCGGCCTGGGACAGTTTACCACGCTTGAGCTTCTTGTACAGGCGCTCCTCGCGACCAAGAGACTCCCACTCGTCATGCATGGCCTTCTTGTCGCGTTTGGCCTTGCTGCGCCGAGGCACCTTGGCCTTCTTGGCAGCCTCCTTCTTTTGCTGTATCGCGGCCTCTTTGCGTGCCTGCGCAGTCTCAGCTGCCGTAGCCTGGATCTTTTTATACTTGGCCTGCCGCTGACGTTCGCGCACTTTGTCCTTGTAGGGAATCGCCGCAACGACGGAAGCGGGAGTCTCGGGAAATCCCTTGAGCCCCTTTGACTCGCGAAATTCCTTCATGCTGGGCAGTCGCAGCAACACAAAGGCCTCCGCGACCTTTTGCAGATTCAGTTCCCGCATACGAAAGATAAAGTTGCACTTGTGCTCTCGATATGATCGCACAAAGGCCATAAATGCGCGCGTTCCACGTTCCAGCAAATCGCGGTCCTTCATGACCAGTTCTCGCACTTTCTCCAAAGCATTGCCATGCCGCTCTTCGCTCGCGCGCGCGAGCGCATCGCCGGTGGCCAGCGGCACAATGGGCACCTTTTGATTCTCGAGATAGTTCACGTACGCTGTCTCCTTGGGAAGCAAAAACACCAACGCCCGACCTTGACGACCTGCGCGCGCCGTGCGGCCGACACGATGCACGAAAAAACTGGGGTCTTGAGGAGGATCGAACTGGACAATCCAATCTACGTCCGGAACATCGAGTCCGCGCGCTGCAACGTCCGTGCACAGCAATGCACCGCTCGACTGCTCTACAAAGGCCTCAAACGTCTTCACGCGCTTCTTTTGTGGAAGCTTACCATGCAGAGCCAATACTTGCTTGCCCACCTCGCTTGGCAAAAGACTAGGAATGATGCGCTCGTAAAAGGCCACGCTTGCGCATGTTGCAAAGAACACCACGGCTTTGCGGTCGCGCTCCTGCTCAAGAAACTCGAGCAGGAGCCGCAGCTTTTCGTTCTGGTGACAAACCAAGTAGTTGTTTTCCAGCGAGTTGGGTGTGCGCTGCGCGTCACCAGCCGTGACTCCCGTTGACCCGCTCGAGGCCCCATCGCCGACCGCGGCCCGGTGCACCTTGACAGAAATAATGGCAGGATTCCGCAGACCTGCGCGCACAAGAGCCTTGACCTCTCGCGTCTGGGTCGCAGAAAACAGACCGGTTCGCCGCTGTTTGGGCAGCTTTGACAGAATTTTGGTCACGGCACGCTCAAATCCGAGATCCAGGAGGACGTCGGCCTCGTCGAGCACGAGAACCTCAAAGTCACGCCACGAGAGCAGGCTCTCTGCGCGCTGCAAGAGGTCTTCGAGGCGTCCGGGTGTACCCACGACGACATCGAGACTCGAGCGCTCAATCTTGTCCATGTCCTCGCCCACGTTCGACCCGCCCTGGAAAAGCGCGAGTTCCAGGCCAGCAGCCTTGATGAAAGGCGTCGCCACCTTGGCGATTTGCGCGGCAAGCTCTCGCGTCGGCGACACAATCATTGCACCCCACATGCCAGGTCTCCGCCGCTTCTTTCTTGTCTCCACGCGACCCTTGCCTTCCTCGCCATTCGCGTCTTCATCGCCGTCTTCGTCGGCGTCGCGCTGCAGCAGGAGCTCTACAATCGGTAACACAAAAGCCAGGGTTTTACCAGATCCTGTACACGCTTCTACGGCTACGTCGCAGTTCCCGAGGAATTTGGGCAGCGTCGCATTCTGCACGGGCGTCAGCCGCGTGAACCCGAGCTCCTTCTCGAGCACGCCGCGGACCTTTGCCGAGAGGAGCTCCATCGCGCCCACTCACTCACTCACTCACTCACTCGCCGCGGCCGTGCAGGCTGGGCGAACTTGGTCTGTCTATTTCCAGAGACCAAAGCCTTTTCCGTTTCCGTCCACGCGTGCGTCCACGCGCTCGCCGTCGCACGCTCCCGTGCGCACAACAAACAACCTTCGCGGTCTGTTTGCCCAGGCCCAGAGACGTGGAGGACACGGAGTCGGTGGCGCCGGCCACTGCGCCCTCATGGCTCTCTCAAGTGTCAGAAAAAAGAAATAGAAAAAAAAGAGGGACTCATCTCAGCTAAAGCCAGGCTGCGCGAGGACGACAGCGGTCAAGAGCAGAGAGCAGATTGATCGAGGGGGACAGAAAAACGAAGATTAGAATAGGGATAATGCGCATCTGCGACCATGGTGAACGGACTACATGCAGGTTGTCAAGACGTAGGAAAGCTTGGTTCAACGAATCGGACCAAGCCATGTGGACAGACGTGAACACACTTCGAGATGAAAGGGCACAATCGAGTCTTGCTGACCAAAGATATGCACAGCCGCAAGGGCCTGCATGTCGCGAAGCACTGTTGCCACGTCGAGCGTGCCATGACAATGTTCCACTTCAAGCAGAGGAAGAAGCGAATGGTTGCTCACCAATGGGCGACGACCCACCAGCAAGTGCGACGCCTGGGATCCATCCGAACACACCACATCGCAGGTTCGAAAACCTTGGAGCACCTCGTCTGGAACCCGCACGTAACCACCGCCAACACGACATATTGCAAACTCAACGCCGGAAGCTCCAAAACGGCCCTGAGGAAGCCCTTCGACCGCGGTTTTCCAGGTGTTAATATCCGCCTGAAGCGGGGTCCCTGCCGCGGCTATGACAGAGACGCAGAGGCGAACAGGCTCGTTCATGGGCAGCGCGCTTCGTTGCTCCAAGAGCAAAGCCTGCGTTCGCTCCACCAATGTCTCGCGTAAAGTCTCTTCACGGGACTTTGCGCTAGAGACGCGATGCACGCTCGTGCGGACACTCATACCCTGTTTGTCGGTCCAGCACGCTGCAAGCCACCCGGAAGTAGCGTCGACAACATAACCCACGTGCACGCATGGATTGCCCGCATTTTGTGCAATCACAATTGGTGCGGATCTCGGACCGCGCTGCAAAAGCGCAGCCTTTGTGTACAGCCCAGTGCAGAGATTCAGCATGGTCCGCCGCTGCAACGAAGCAAGCGGCAGATGAAAAGGGATCACCTGAAAGACGACCTTGGGAGACTGCGTTTCGCGCGCCGCCGCATCAAGCGTGCTTGGGAGCGAGGAGGAAGGTAACGATGATGTCCCAGACATGGAAGAATCGTCCGTACCCAGTCCAGCCCCCCCGGAACCGCTGCCACTGCCACGGCCACCACCACCACCACCACCTCCTCCTCCGCCGCCGCCGCCGGAGCTGCCAGACCTCATCAAAGTAGCGCCCTCGCTGTTGATATTGACACTCGAGCGCCCCGAGCCGCCGCTCAGCCGCGACGTTGCCGAAGAGGACAGTGCATTCACCTCCCGTGAAATCTGCGACCTGACGTCCTCTGCTTCAAGCTTGCGGAGGACCTTTGACAACGTATCCATCACGAGAAGAGAGTATGTTGCGCTGCGCGGAGGCATCACCACAAAGACAACGAGGAAACCACGAGACGTTTGGGAAAAGGATTGCAAGGTCTCCACCATTGCATCAACGTTACGCTCCAGCAATTTGTCGAGACTCAGCTCCACAGAGGGCCCCGTTTGTCCAGCTTTCGGGGACATCATCCCCAGACTGCAAACATCAAAGAGCGCAGCCAGTTGCTTGAAAAAGAGCTCGTTACGGCGATATGGCCCAAGCGCTGGCTCGAGGCGAACTTCGCGCGTCGATGCCGAAGGGCTTTCGCGTGCACCTCGACGGCCCAAACGACGATTCATTGGAGCCCCTGGCCCGGGACGACCGCGCGCCTGTACACGCGATGCTCCGAGCGCAACCATTCGCGGCCCTCCGCCTACGCTGCCGGGTCCTCCTGCGCCATTGCGCGAGTTCATGATGGGCGATCTTTCCGCTTTCACGGCAGCATCAGCGCTTGGTGCGGTCCCGCCCGGACCAGAGGATAAAGCAGATTTTCGCGGCGCGCTACCCGGTCTACTCCCTGGAGTCGGCGATGTCGATGCGCCTTCTCGCATTTGCCGCCCGGCCCCTGCGGCCTGCTTCTTGTCACGAGCAGCCTGTGCTGCCCTCTTTTGTTGAGCCGCGCCTGCTTCCACAGCGGCGCGGTCGTTGATGTTAACCACAGCATACTCGCACATGGCTGAAAAGTCCGTCAAGGGTCGCAACTGGGCAAATTCCCATTGCGGAACTACATTCGCAGGTACAGAGATCCAGTCCGTGTCATAGCCCACGATGAGCCGCACGGCCTCCTCCTCGGTCAGGTCGTCTTCCTCCTTGCGAGCAGCCGCCGCGGCCTCCGCGTTCTCTCGCCCTGGCGTCGCTGGCGTGTTGGGCGTAGCCATGCTTTGCTGCATTCGTCCCGGCGAAGGTGGCTCGGCCGGCGTCGCCGTTCCGTCTCGTGGCGGCGTGCGTCCATCGTCCGTGTCATCGTCCATGTCCTGCGTTCCGTTCGGACCCGAGGTTGTGCCGCTACTGGATCGCGCCTCGTGCAAGACAACAGCATGCCGCCTCGAGCGCATGGGCGGGTCCACGCCTTGATGGCTGCCATCTGCGAGGCTTGCAAGCGCCGTGGCAGGCGTTGCGGAACGGGCCTTGAAGCCCGCCCAGCCGCCAATGTCCATGCTATTGAGCCCACCTCTAGCAATCGCCACAGCTTCGTGCTCAAGGAGTCGTAGCAAGCGTTCGGTGCGCTGGATCGTCTCATTTTCAAAGTATCCAGAGTGTGCAGCCCTAGAGGCTTGGTCTTTTGCAGTCGAGCCTTGCGGCCCACTTGCGATGTTGGCACCATTTGCTTTGTCTGAGCCGCCTTGATGTGAACTGTGCATCGAACTTGCCAGCAAGCGGCGCGGCATCGAGCCTGTACAAGTTGGCACGTACTTGGTGCTCTGGACGTCTCCACTGTCCAATAGTGGAGACATGGACGGGCCCACTTGCACAGAGCGTCCTCGCGTGTACGCAGCCGCCAGACGCTGATCTTCCCAAGAAAAGAGACTTTCTGGCGCTGCAGGGACCTCTTGTAGCCCCACAGAGCGCGTTGGACTCGTCACTCGCCGCGCAACGCCCCGATTCATTCGTGCGCGTGCAAGGCGTGCTTCAATATGCGCCGGCACCACGCCCTGTGGTTTCCCGGAGCTTTGTGCGCCGCTTCGCGACCGAAAATTACTTGGCCCTTGTCCTTGTAGTAGTTGCCCTTGGGTTTGCTGCGATTGTTGTTGCGATTGCGCTTGCTGCTGCTGCTGCTGCATGATGTTTGCCTTGGCCATTTGCTGCTGTTGTTGATGGTGCTGTTGCTGTGAAGAGGGCTCGCGGCCGGGCGTGGGCGTCGATACTGAAGGTGGCGTTGCTAGCAAGGTCTGATCAGTGGGAGAGGGTGACTTGATGCTGCTGCGCTGCGGCGTTGCATGCGGTCCTGCCGATCTGGGCGTGGGCAGATCCGAGTCGGCGTCCGGACGCTGCCGCTTGCGCGGGATGCCGCGCTGGCCAGCGCTCCGCAAAAGGCTCGTGAACATTTTCGTGCCCTTGTCGATATACACCGCCTCGGAGTGGCGCTCCAACGCACGCGACAGCTCTCTCAGCGCCCTGCGCGACCTCTCCCCGTGCAAGAATCAAAGAGCTCGACCGCCATTTCGACAATTTCCTCGCGCGTGAGTTCTCCCGGGTTAATGTTGGCGCAAATGATCTCCACGAAGCGATCAACCTTGATGACATTTTCTCTCCGAAAGGCTCGCTGCAGGCGCCTCCCGGACCTGTTGTCTATGCGCATGAGGAGGTCCGCCATGGTCCCCGCGCGACGGCCCGCTCCTTCCCCGCGCCCGCCTCCGCCTCTTTCATCTCGTCTGGCGCCCGGCGCCGCTGCACGCGCGGCGGCCTCGCGCTCGGCCTCCCTCCTTCGCTCACCTAGCGCGCGTAGTAGCCGTTGGTTTGCACGGTGTTCTGTCGAGAACACCACACTCCCTTGGCGCGACATCAATCGCGGCAGCTGCACCCCTTGCGCAGGCGCCGCGCATAGCGCACTTGCGCCCCGCATAGCGCACTTGCGCCCCGGCTATAGCCCACTTGCACGCGCGCCCGCCTGCCCGCCTGCCCGCTGCCCGCCCGGACCGCGCGCGTGCAAGTGGGCTATAGCCGGGGCGCAAGTGCGCTATGCGGGGCGCAAGTGCGCTATGCGCGGCGCCTGCGCAAGGGGTGCAGCTGCCGCGATTGATGTCGCGCCAAGGGAGTGTGGTGTTCTCGACAGAACACCGTGCAAACCAACGGCTACTACGCGCGCTAGGTGAGCGAAGGAGGGAGGCCGAGCGCGAGGCCGCCGCGCGTGCAGCGGCGCCGGGCGCCAGACGAGATGAAAGAGGCGGAGGCGGGCGCGGGGAAGGAGCGGGCCGTCGCGCGGGGACCATGGCGGACCTCCTCATGCGCATAGACAACAGGTCCGGGAGGCGCCTGCAGCGAGCCTTTCGGAGAGAAAATGTCATCAAGGTTGATCGCTTCGTGGAGATCATTTGCGCCAACATTAACCCGGGAGAACTCACGCGCGAGGAAATTGTCGAAATGGCGGTCGAGCTCTTTGACCAGATCGACGCCAACGGGGACGGGACACTGCACTGGAGTGAGTTCGCAGCCTTTATTATTGAGCTCAACCATGCGCACGATATCCAGCTTGCAGACCGCGATGTCATGCACATCTGCCCCGTACGCGATGCAAGCATGCGCATCAATGTGCAACGCAGGGCAGTGTCCGCTCTGGTCTGTGAGTTCTCTGGCGCGGTCTGCATTGTCGAGAAAAAGTCCGATCAGCTGAGGATACATCGGCTGCGCAAGGAAAACAAAAGTCTCCGCCCGCTGCTCTCTGTTCGCGTGACCAGTAACTTTATCTCGCACGAGGTGGTCGCCGGTTGCCACTTGGAAAGCATCGGCATGGCCGTGGTGGCTTCGCGGCTCGGAGAAAAGTTCTTTCTCACGAGCTACTTACTCGATAAGGTCATTGGGCAACACGAGCAAATCGCGACGCTGAGCGGACAGCGCATCTTGCGTTGGCACCCAGACTCTGAAACCCTCTGCACGGTAGGAACAGGTCGTGGCGACGCCAAGGGCCACGTCGTGTCCGTCTTTCACAGAAATGAACGTTCACGTGCCCTTCTCGACACCAAGGTGGGCCGCCTCATTTGGCATCACAAACGCATCACCGAAATGCTGTTCGTCACACACAAGCATTTAGCTACAGCTTCCGAGGACGGTAGCCTCGCAATCTGGGACGTGACCAATTTCGAGCAACTAAGCGCGGTTGTGGCGCACTCTGTAGGTGTGCTCTCGTTCAGTCTCCAATCTTTCGTCCCAGACACAACAGGATTTTCCTCATTTTGGACACGCGTCAAGACGGAGACGGTGCTGGCTACATTCGTCACTGCGCCATGCACGCAATTTGGGGGCCACATTTCCAAGCCCAAAGAAGCATGTGCGCAGGTGTGGGAAGTCGCAGACTCCTTCAACGTGTTTCGCCCGCTGGCCCATTTGTTGGGCCACGAACACCCGACAACATACTGTACTTTGATCATGCAAGGTGCCTACGTGCTCACGTGTGATCTCTCTGGCGAGGCTCGCTTGTGGAGTGCAAATCACGCATACTCGTGCATACAGAGGCTAGACTTGGGATGCTCGCAAATACTTTGCTTGCACGACACCCTCATTACCCTGGCCGCCATGCATGGGACGGACGCCATATACGCGCTCCGCCCCGCTGAAAAGGATCGCTCACCAATCGTCATGGCAGTCTTTAACCATACCATGGGCTGTCTCGTCACAGTCACCAAGCAAGAGGTGGTCTTGTGGGATATTCGATCTGGCGAACACACACCCGTGGTGAGCATGCCCGAGCACGCCAAGCGCGACATCACTGCGGCTTGTCTTGATGATCGCGAGCGCAAGCTTATTGTGGGCGATGAGTCCGGCCGTCTTTTTGTCTTCAACCTCATGAATGGCGCCCTGATCAAGGAGCTTGATCCACACCCGCATAATGCGCCCATTACTTCTGTTCATTTTTGTGCCTCTGCCAAGGATCGCCTCGTCGTGACCACATCCTGGAACGGCGCCTTGCACGTGTCTGACGAGGCAGATCGAGCCGGATTTCAAGAGGATAAACATCATGTCAAGTTGCGCTCTATTCTTGTCGGTGACACAACACAGGCCAACGTCGACGATGCTGATGCAGACGAGAGCTGTCACGATTTGCTCGTCTCTGCCGTGAGTTTTCACCTCAAGCAAATTGCCACATTTGCAGAAAAACGAGCGAGCGGCAGGCTTGCCTCAGCGTCAAGTGCCGCAGAAGCAAACGTGATCTGCATTTGGGACCTTGAATTCGCGCGTCTGGTGGGCGTGTGTCGCGCAGATCAAGGCAGTCAGATTGTCGGCATCGATTATGTGAACGACGGCACAGTGCCTTTACTCATTGGTCTTGATGCTGTACACAGGACGGTTCTCATTTGGGTAGTGGGCGGCGCTGACCGCAATCGCAGATTTGGCCGCATTGCCAAAGTCCCCCTTCCCTATGGCATGATTCCGACCGCACTCAGGGTGCACGATGCAAACGCGGTCCTTATTGGCTGCGAGTCCGGCGCGGTTGTACGCATGGAGCTCTCCACAGCGATCAGGCGCGTTTCCCAACCTGTGCGAGCCATTACATTTCGCGGGAACCGTCTTGTCCGTCAGGCGACGCGATCCCACGATATCCAGCGCATTCTTGCAACCACGCCATTTGACAAATTTGCTGACGCGACACTACGCCAACTCTGGCTAGCACAGGCCGGAGATCAGGACGTCACGATGTCGGCAACGACATCGGGCCCGTCTGCGACCGAGAACGTGGCTTCGGCGGCGTGGCCAGATCCGGGCGCAAAAGCGGTTTCCTCTCTCTCGGTCGTGACAGAGGAAGGCATTATCCTTGTCGGCAGCGATGATGGACTTGTGCACCTTCTTGCGCTAGAGGATGGCGCCCGGCTTGGTTTTCTTGACGCCATCTCAGGCCATGTGGAGCCACCTCTTTCGACCCTTATTGATCTTTCTCACGCGCAGGCCGAAAAAACGCAAAAGGTCAAGGACTTGCTGCATGAGTTTCCTTCGCCACGAAACACTACGCTTGGCAAACCACAACGGCTCCTGGACGCTGCCAGTGTTCGCAGTCGGAGCACCGCCAGCACCGATGTCTCTTCGCCCCGAGATGCCGAGCCCCAAACAGAGCACCAGCGATTTGATCGGGCTGCCTCTGTGCTTTTTGCACGACTCCAGGCTTTGCGCAAACTTCAAGAGCCCGAAGCTTTGCTTCAGGACGGCGTCGCTCAAGAAGGAGAGCAATCCGGCGACAATGTCCCGGACGTGTCGGAGCTCGAGTCCCGCGAAGAGGTTCACCACGCGAACACGCGCTCAAGGTCAACGGTGACGCTGGTCAAGAGTACTTCGAGCAAGCGTGAGATTGCATCCTTGCGTGCAGCCGGTCAGCAGTCGACTTCGTCGTTGCCGCCTCTTACTTGAATGATGTGCAACCTCTGTTATCGTTGATTGCACGGCGTCAACCTCAAGGAGTTCAAGGGTCTGCTGCAGGACATCAATTCTAGAGCAAAAACGAAGGTAGCCTGGCTGGCCACTGTAGTACGTATGTCTCGGAGTTTGAGTCTTGGCCAAAAGGTTCACCACGCGAACGCGCGTTGACTTTGGCCAAAGGCATGCGCGTGCGAGACTACTTGTTTCCGTGCATTCGGTCAGCAGCGGTCGACTTGCCTCCTTCTCAAAGGGAGGGCAAAAGGAGGCTCGGCTCCCCATTGAAAAAAAAAACAAGTGAGTCGAGTTTGAGCATCTGACAATTTTCCCCCCAATGGCCCGCTCGCTCGCAAGCACGCCCCGCGGAGCCGCAGATGAGCCCGCCGCGCGAGGCAGAGCCGGAGATGGAGGTGGAGAAGATGGAGACGGAGGAGGCCAAGGCGCTGCGCAAGAAGGAGAAGAAGGAGAAGAAGGAGAAGAAGGAGAAGAAGAAGGAGAAGAAGGAAAAGAAGGAGAAGAAGGAGAACAAGCGCAAGCGGGAGGCCTCGCCCGCGCCCGAGAGCGGCAGCGATGACGACGTCGACACCGAGGACAACGCCTCGACGGTTGGCGCCGGCGCCGCGGCGAAAAAGGTCAAGCTGAACAACGGCGAGGGCAGCGTCAAGCGCTCCAAGAAGCCGCCCCTCCGCAAGACCAAGGAGATGCTCGAGGCCGAGGAGGCCGCCAACAACAAGACCTCCATCGAGACCTTTCCCCTCGAGAACTTTGAACTCTCGTCGCGCACGCTCGGCGCCCTCGCCAAGCGCGGCGTCTCGTCTCTCTTTGAGATTCAGGCCAGGAGCTTTCCGCTCATCATCGAGGGCAAGGACGTTATCGGCCGCGCGCACACTGGCTGCGGCAAGACTCTCGCCTTTGCGCTCCCCGTGATCGAGCTTCTCGACCGCAACAACATTGACTGCACCTCGCGCGGCCGCGGCCCCGCCGTTCTCATCATGGCCCCCACCCGTGAGCTCGCCATTCAGGTATCCCGCGAGTTTGAGACCACCGGCCCGCACTTGGCCACGTGCACCGTCTACGGTGGTGCCCCCATCGGCTCGCAGGCCCGCGCCATGTACCAGGGTCTCGACTGCGTCGTCGGCACGCCCGGCCGCATCTGCGACCACATTGAACGCGGCAACCTCAAGCTCGACCGCGTCCAGTTCCTTATTCTTGACGAGGCTGACCAGATGCTCGACATGGGTTTCCAGGACGAGATGCAAAAGGTCTTTGGCGGCATTGAGGAGCAGCGCGCGCAGTCTGGTATCGAGGCACCGCTCCAGACGCTGTTGTTCTCCGCCACCCTTCCCTCGTGGGTCGCCGAGGTGGCCCGCACCAAGATGAAGTCCCCCGCCACTGTTGATCTCATCGGCAACGAGGACAAGAAGGCCTCTTCGGACGTCGAGCACCTCTGCCTCATGTGCCCTTGGCACGTGCGCGGCAAGGTCGTCGACGATATTATTCGCGTCTACGGCAACGTGCAGAACAATGGCCGCACCATTATCTTTTGCCAAACCAAAAAGGAGTGCAACGAGCTTGTCGTTGATAAGGATCTCTCCATGGAGGCCAAGGTGCTCCACGGCGACATCGCCCAGGGCCAGCGTGAAATCACCCTGTCTGGCTTCCGGAACAACCGCTTCCATGTTCTCATCGCCACCGACGTGGCCGCCCGTGGTCTCGATATCAAGGGCGTTGATCTTGTCATTCAGCTTCAACCGCCTGCCGGCTCCTTTTCCGGCAAGGCCGATGTTGAGACTTATGTGCACCGCTCGGGCCGTACCGGCCGTGCCGGCCGCAAGGGCCACTGTATTACCCTCTTCAAGCACCAGGAAACTGCTCTCATTGAGCAGCTTGAGCGCGGCACGGGTAACTCGCTGCGTCGCATTGGTGCGCCCCAGCCCATTGACCTGCTCAAATCTGCCGCACGCCAGGCCGCTGAGCGCATCGCCAACCTTGACCTCGACGTTCTCGAGCACTTTGACGAAACCGCACAGGACCTGATTGACGAAATCGGCGCCAAGGAGGCCCTCGCAGCGGCGCTCGCCGACATTACCGGCTTCAAGGAGGCCGCCTCGCTGAAGCCGCCCCTCGCAGGGCTCCACCACCCATGACATGACGCGCGTTCTCTCCCCCTCTCCTTCATTGCCGGGGTCCAAAAGGGGGCACCCCCGACCGGTCCCTGAAACCGCCCCCAACGCCGAGGCCGCCTCGGTCCGCGCGAAACCGTTCAACTGCCGCAGGGACTCCGCCGATACCCCCGTGGACGAATGGCTGGTTCCTGGGGAATGGCTGGTTCCAGCGCGCCGCGGCCAACATGCATGCGAGCGTGCGCGCCTCGATGCATGCAGAACAGGAACAGACCAACGGAGGGAGGCTGTTCCCCCCGCCGCGCCC
>KN805381.1:607499-641360 GCA_000818945.1 Schizochytrium sp. CCTCC M209059 | reverse complement strand
CCTGTCCGCGAGCCGGATGACGCGGTGCTTTGCTGCGCTCGAGCCGATGCCGGAGTGCCTGTACGCGGTCTGGGTGGAATCGTATTCGACGTCTCGCTTTGAGGCTGCGCACCTGTCCGCGAGCCGGATGTCGCGATGCTTTGCTGCGCGCCTGTACGCGGTCTGGGTGGAATCGTATTCGACGTCTCGCTTCGAGGTTGCGCACCTGTCCGCGAGCCGGATGACGCGGTGCTTTGCTGCGCTCGAGCCAATGCTGGAGTGCCTGTAATCGGTCTGGGTGGTATCGTATTCGATGTCTCGCTTCGAGGCTGCGCACCTGTCCGCGAGCCGAGTGGCGCAGTCCTTTGCTGCGCTTGAGCCGATGCCGGGGCGCCTGTACTTGATGTAGGTGGCACGGTTCCTGAGGACATCTCTCCCTGGGGGTTGAATACCGCGGTACCTTGGTGCGCTTGACTCGGATTTGTCGTTCGCGCAGGCTGGTTTTCTGGAGGGCCTTGGGACATCGTGACAAACGAGCGTACGAGCAGCAGCTGACTCTCTTTCCCCTTCGCCTTGTCACGTCTTGTCTCGTCTCAATCGCCTCGCCCCCGTCCCCCCCTTTTCGCCGCGTTCGCCTTGAGACTGCCCGAACTTCGCGTCCGTCTCAACGCGCGCACCTCGAGGCGCTCGATCGCGCTCGCGGGCGTGTGCAGTTCAGGTTCTGCTACGATGGCTTCAGCCTGCGGCGGCTTCTCAAGCTCGTGGCGCGTGCACGCGTCTGTTGGCCGTACGAGTACGTGCTATCACGCCACGGAAGCGCTCCCAGCGGAACCCAAAATCTTCAAAAAATTTCCGATTACTCCGGTGTAATGGCCTATGTACGTACGTATGGTCTTCTCGAATGACACGTATTGAAGAGAGCGCGAAGATCATGAAGTCCTGTCGTGCATGCCAGAGGGTTGGCGTTGCGAGAGACGATGTCAATCTGCAGTCCTCATACTCTGTCATGGACAGACATAAACTAATAGAAGAGAGACAGATGAAGGAAGAGTATTTTGATTCGGAGAAACCGGTGAAAGTACAAGCAAAGTTCTCTTTGGTAGCGAGAAACAGAATTGAGTCATTCTCAAGCGAGCTGGCAATCTAAAGAGCATTTCAAAACTTGATGCAGCGCACCTGCAGCCCGTTACCGTCACAAAACCTGGAAAAAACTTTCGAGAACTCCGGGCGCATTTACCTGCTCCCAACCCCCACAAGATAGAAGGCAAGATACAAGGATGGAGAAAACGCGCGTGCTGAAGCTAGTTTTCGTCCGGTGTCGTACGTACTCACATCTCATCAACAGACCTTTTACTGTAATTTCCAACCAAATTGGACGATAGACAGGTCTACGTTGGCCTACTGTGAGTCCGATGCATTGCAGCAACCAATAAGCAGGTAAAAACAAGCATTGACAAAAAGCGAGTGACATAAAGGGTGAAATGAAATGCTTCGAGCGTCGCAACAAAGGCAAACTGCGCCAGCATGATGAAGGCTCCATCAAGAACATCAAGAAATCTTGAGCTTTGGTTCTGCATCTCCTTTTTGGGAATTGTTAGTGAGAGCTTGCCACTGCAAGGTGCGGGTGAGGGAGTCTGACGACTCCGAGGTGGCAGAGCCTGAGGAATCCTGACCAAAACCAAGACAAACCCACGCGCCTTGGCTTCCTGTGCGCAGACGAGACGGACGAGCGGAGGCGCAGACGGGGCGTTCTCCGGTACCCGCTGCGCCGCGTGCGCCATCGAGCGCTCACAACCCTACCCAGAGAAGAAGGCTGCACAAAAGAGAGAGAGAGGGCGAGAGAAAGATGGCTCGGGTGGAGCGGCTGGCGAGTATCGGTCTGGTGGGCAGCGACGGAGCCTTGCGGCCGCGATGGCTGTACTTTGTCGGGATGCTCATGCTTTCGGGTCAGGGACGCTTTTTGTCGTTGATGCTGGAAAGTTTCAATCTCTCCGATGCGGAAATTGGTATTATCTCATCCTTGCCGCGGTCGTTGAATGCTGTCGCGCCGCTAATCTGGGGTCTGCTCGCGGATAGAGCCTTGGGCAGGGAAGCTGCAATGTGCGCTTCGGCCGGATCGGCGGCCTTGGCCTTTGGATTGCTTTGTTATCCTCGTCTTCAGTCCTTTGAAAATGTACTCGTGATCCGAACTACACATGGCGTGCTCTTGTCTGGGTTCGCTTCCCTCGCGGACAGCTATTGCCTGGCGCATGTGCTCCCAGCGCTTCCTCCGGGCGCTCAAGATGATTCCATGGACCGTAAAAAGCTTTACGGCCGAGAGCGACTTTGGGGTGCAATATCTTGGGCGCTCGGCAGTCTCTTGCTAGGCTACCTTTTTGATGTCTTTGACACGTACTTGCTCATGATCCCCTTTTACGTGATCACGAGCATTGTTACCATTGTCGCTATCATGGCTAGTGTACTTTCGCAGTATCTCGTATCCAATGCCGGAACGTACGCCAAGGTCGACGTGGAAGACCCAGGCTCGCCAGACGTCGGGATCGAGCTGGCCGGGTTGTCGCATGATGAAATCAAAAGCGAGAATCACCTCGCTTCTCGTGTCGAACACGAAAGAATTTCGACTCGAGAAGAGTCGGGGTCTCGGGCATCCGGATGTGCGTCTCATCATCCAGTTCTTCCCCAGATTCTCGCCACGGATGAGGCCGAGGAGATTCCAGCAATCGTCTTCTCGGCTTCAGAACTGCCCGATGACGCGGGCGCCATCGCAGACGCTGCGGCGAACGATGATAACGACATCGAAAAGGAAAAGGCTGTAACGCTTGAGGGCGTCGCACAGACTACACTCGAAGACCTTTCGACGCGAGAAAAGGTGCGTGCTTTCGGTCACGTTGCTTGCTGCAACATTCCAAATCTCACGTTCTTTCTCACCCTCGCGGTAGCGAGTGCGGGCGTGAGTCTTGTCGAGAATCTCTCGTTTATTTTCTTCAAGGATGACATTGGAACCTCAAACTTTGTCATGGGCATTTCAGTCTGCGTGACGGTTTCCTTTGAGATTCCGCTCTTTGCCCTTGGAAACTCGCTTATTTCGCGCTTCGCGCCGCAGACGTTGCTTTTCTGGGGCCTCCTTGCGTATTCGCTGCGTGTCTTTGCGTATACGCTCGTCCCAAAAGACCACGGATATCTCATTCTCCTTTGTGAACCACTTCACGGCGTGACATATGCGCTCATCCAGCTCGCGTCTGTACTTATCGTCAGTGACATGGCACCTGCTGGACTTGAGAGCTTTGCCCAAAGTTCCATCATGGCCTGTCGCAGTATCGGGACGAGTCTTGGTCTGATCGTTGGCTCGGCCGTCATGGAGTCGTACGGCGCTGCTGTCATGTACCGCGGCGCATCTGTTGTCGTTCTCCTCATGGCTTTTATTTACTACGTCCTTGCTGTCTCTACCCTCCGCGAGCATTCTCGCGAGGGGCTCCAGAACTAGCTGCTGCATTTAACTTGCTCCGCGTCCGATTGTCCGCGTCACGTCGCGAGTCAATCATTTTATCATTCGTCATGGCATCGATCGTCATCGACTTCAGCTCCCGAAGATGCCCGAGCCGGCGCTGTCAGGAATTCAGCTGGTGGGTGAGCGCACATTGAATCGACACCTTGGCTAGCCCGTTTCGGCCACGAGCTCAAGCTCTGCAGAGACCTCGCGCTGCACGCAGCTGCGACTGCGAGCGCCGGGTTTTCGCGCGTACAAAGTCACGAGCACCGGCCGGTTCGCGGCAGCCCTCTCCCTCTCTCTCTTCGCCGTCTTCCTCGTAGTGCAATCAAGGCACAGACAGAGTCGGGCGGCTCTCCAACCCGACCAAACCCCAAGTCCAGGTTCTCGCCGCGTCGCGGGCAGAGCCAGACGCCAGGCTCGTCCGGCCGGCCGGCAAAGACGCATGCACGCCAGGAAGCGGCCTTCGTCGCGAGCGACAACGTGAGTCCACGTCGCAGAGCCCCACCTAGCGTGGTCGCAGTGGGCCAAGGCGGGAGTCGCGCAAAAGTTGCGTGGGAGAGGGAAAAGATGCGCTCCTTGAAGGACGTCCTCTTGGCTCGTGACGAGGCGTTACGACCGCGCTGGGTGTATCTAATGGGCTACTGGCTGCTCGCAGCGCAGGGGAGGTTTTTCGTGCTCCTACTGTCAGAGCTTGGGCTCGAGGAGGCCGAAATTGGCGTGGTACTGTCGATATCACGCTTGCTCAACGTCTTTGCGCCCATGGCTTGGGGCATTCTCGCAGATCGTGTGCTTGGACTCGAGATAACAATGATGCTCTCGGTAGGCACTGCACTTTGCGCGTTCTCCATGTATGCAGTTTCTCGCTTTGAGCATTTCCTTGCCGTCATGGTGGTGCGCTCGGCTCATTCGGTCTTTCTTTCTGGGCTCGAGTCGAATCTCAACGCCTATTGCTTGGCTCACGTTGACGCGCCTTTAGGCACGGCCAAAGAAGATTTACCTATGGCACGCAAAAAGTTGTATGGGCGAGAGCGCGCCTTTGGCGCCGTCGCTCGCGCCCTGAGCAATCTTCTATTGGGTGTTCTCTTCGATGTCACAGGCTCATACAAAGTGATGGTCATTTATTACGCATGTATCAGCGTAATTTTTATTGGTATTCTTGGCCTCAGCGTAGCACGCCGGGTCTGGTCAGACGCCCGTGGATACGAGCCAATCCAAGACGATAATACCGAAACTACCGAGATAGAGATGGCCGAGACGGTCACTCTTGACGGCGAGCCCATCAAAGATCAGGACTTTGTAGCCGGCGCAAAAACGTTTCAGCAACCGGACGCTCATTCGCAAGATGCTGAGGAAAAGGCCGGACTTGAAAGCGCCGCAAGTTCGAGTTCCACGCCTGGCGGCTCTAGCGATTCTCTGATGCAAAAGTTGAGAGCTTTCGCATCAGTTGTTTGTTGCGATTCGTCGCACGCAATATTCTTCTTAACCTGGCTCATATCAAGAGCGTGCATTGGTTTGGTGCAAAATTTGTCATTTCTCTTTTTCCGCGATACGATCGGCTCGTCGAACCTAATTTTGGCGCTCTCCATTTGCACGACGGTGCTCTTTGAGATTCCTATCTTTGCCTTTGCCAAGTCGCTTCTCGAGCATTTCTCGCCAGCTGCGCTGTTCTTTATCGCTCTCGTGTCGTATACAGTACGAGTTGTGGCGTACACGCTCATTCCGGAGGGCGATGGGGCATTCATTCTTTTCTGCGAGCCGCTTCATGGCGTTACTGTGGCCCTTGGACAGCTCTCTGCAGTGCTCATTGTGAGTGACATTGCGCCTGAAGGCCTCGAGAGCTTCGCGCAGGGATCCCTTTTGGCCTTTCAGTACCTCGGTGCCAGTCTCGGACTGCTGATTGGCTCAGATGCCATGAAAGTCTACGGCACCGTGCTCACGTATCGTGGCGCAGCCTTGATCGTGGCGTTCTTCGCTTTCCTCTTTATCATCGTTTTTCGACCGCATCGCCGATCCGCGTCTCTCTCACCGTAAACATGTAGATTTCTGGGGTGCAGAATATTGGCGCAATTTTTGCGTGCATTTACTGGTGTGCGCGACCTTTTCTATCAGGCAAGCGCAGATCGCTGCAGTGCTTTTAGTTCCAAGCCTTCAAGTTCAAGTTGCGAGGCGATGTTCTTTTTTGTTTTTTGTTTTTTGTTTTTGCAAATCGCGACAAAAAGCGACAGATTGCTAAAAGAAGAAAACCACGCCGCGCGCGTTGAGCTGTGCGCAAAGACAATGTCCCACGCGCTGGCCTCGTTGGGCGCTGCCGCCATCCGGACGGGTGCGCCGAGGCTGTTGCTGCGCACGTCGCCGCTGCTGACAGTGCAAAGAGGACTGCATGCCCGGCCGAAGCATGACGGCTGGCCACGAGCAGCGCTGGCGGCCTCGACGCTTGCGGTGCTCATGGGCGCGGCCGCCACAAGCGGCGCTAGCACGCTAGCCAAAACCGAAGAGCAGCCGCAGGAGCAGCAACAGCAAAAGCAGCAGGACAGCGGATCCAAAGAGGAGGAAGGGGAGGACGCAACGCAAAAGAGCCCCTTCATGTACCCAGAGCTGGAAAAGGGCATCAAGGTGCGCGAGGCCCGGGAGCGTGAGCTGTTGGACTTGCGCGCAAGAGCAAGAAACCGTATCTTTCTCTTGCAAGAACGCGTTGGCCGAGGAGAGCTGTCCGAGCGCGAGTATCGCATGGAGATCCACAAGCTCAAGGAGGCGGTGAACCGCGATGCTCAGCGTCTCATCTTTGGCGTCTCGCCCGAGCAAGCGCACGCCCGTGACGAATACCTGCAGGCGTACGGATGCGTGAAATGGTCAGAACAAGCCATGGAAAAGATTGCTGCTCTCGGGCCCATTGTTGAATTAGGCGCGGGCTATGGTCAGTGGCGTCAGGAACTCGCGCAGCAGCACAAGGTAGACATCATCGCTTACGATGACTACTCGCAGCTTTACCTTCCTTCTGAGAAAGCTCGCGAGGAGACGGGCGTCCTGGAGGGCAACGAGACGGTTCTGCGCAAACACAGAGACCGCACCCTTCTTTTGGTCTGCCCGCCACCAAATGAGATGGCCTCCAAGTGCATATCAGCCTATCGCGGCGATCGGCTCGTTTACGTAGGCGAGGGGCGCGGGGGCGCGCACGCCGACTCGGACTTTTTCAACACGCTCGAATCGAAGTGGGATGTCGAGGAGGTTATCGACGTCTTGCCGTTCTCTGAATGCTATGAAAAGTGTTTTATTCTCAAGCGCAAGCCACGAGGCTGGTTTGGTTTCCTGTGGGGATGACCAAGCAAGAGTTTACAACAAAAGCTCTGCAATCGCGACAGACAACTCGCATAGAGCAAAATTTTGCCTTTGGTCTTCGGAAAATTCAACTCGCGCAGAGTATAGCTTTTGCTCTGGTATTCGAAATAAATGATTCTTGACAATGATAACCCTTTTTTTTGCTTTCTTTGGTGTGACGATCGCCAATGACTAATGACAGAGAAAAATTAAAAAGAATAGACACGACATTTTTGGTTGTTTGAAGGAACGCACACGAGCCTGTACGTGAGAGAAGAGGTGGGTGCACGTGATATTATCAGTCGCCGGTCGACTGCGTTCTGTTTCCAATCGCCGGGTATCTGACGCTTTACATCTGATGTCTGACCCAGGCTCGTCCCACTTTTGACCTCGTCAACCCACAAACTTCTTGCAAAAGCCGCGAGATGCGACACGTTCTGGAGAAATCGTCGTCACACGCAGCTCGATTCGAGGCATTAAAAAAATGCATCACTCAGCGCCCGTTGCGTTCGCAGGCACTACAGGGGCTCCTGCATCAACGGGCAGGGCGGACGCGGTGGCGCTGTCCTTTCCTACACCGACGGAGACGTTGTCGCTGTTGGGAAGTTCAGCATCCTGAGCTGGCACTTTGGACTGCCAGGTATACACTCTGTACGAGACGGATTTGGAGCGGAAGCGGCTATGCTTGTTGCTTACTTCGATCGTGAGGAGACCATTGGTCGATGCAACGTAGCTCATGTGAAGACGAACATCGCTTGACTGATGCTTCTTTTCCGGTTCATCAATGACCTCAATCTTTTGACTATCAGAAGGCTTGAAGAAGATGCGAAGGCCAATGTCGTGCGCGTCGACGGTCAACTGCCACTCGATGGTCTCTCCGGCGGAAACCTCGCTCGTGATTGTCTCTACGGCCTTGGCAGCGACGGTGAGCTGCTTGAGCGGGGCGCAGCGCTGCGCAATGTCGAAGCCGTTCTTTTGGGCGTTCGCGAGACAAACCTCATCGATTCGGTCAAAGATCACCGTGTCGGGCGTATCGACGGTGGTCACGTGCGCGCCCGGCAGCGTGCCCCCAAGAAAGTCGGGACGTTTGTCCTTGGACAGCACAGCCTCGAGGGGCGGGAGATATTGCGAAGGTCCACCGAGAATGAAAATCTTGCGCACCGTATCGCCGTCAAGGAAACTGGAGATCAGTTTCCAAGGAGCCCGGAAGAGCGCCGAGCTGTTGATGATCATAAACATGCTCATCATCTCGGGGTAGAGCAGCTGATCAATGTAGGCCGTCTTCTTAAAGTAACCAATGGTCTTGTAGACGCCAGCGATGCCGTGCAGGCTGAGGCCCTTGAGATCGTCAATGACGAGGTACTTGTTAATGAGGCGTCCCGCCTTGGCGGTGGCCTCTGCGCACAGGACTCTCGTAAGGTACTCTTGCATGACAATGTGCCAGTGCATAAAGGCGTCTTCAAGGGCCTGCGAAGACCACTCTCCCGTGTACTCGTGGGGCTTTTTCAGGATCTCGTGGATGCCTTCGTTGCTCAGGCCTCCGCGCAGCATGTACACGGGGCGACCAAAGTTGTCAAAGGAGGAAAGAATGCCATCGTAGACGCCCAGACGCACGTGTCTGAGAAGCTTCTTGCTCATGGGTTTGTTCAAGAGGTTGTCCACATCGTGGCGTTTCCGAAAGGTGAGAGCCTCGTCCATCATGGTCGCTGCCTTGGTGACGTCGCCATTTCGCGCACGCAGGTAGCGAACGAGCGTCGTTTCGAGGTACTCTTCCCCAGGCGGAATCGTCAGCGACGCCACCACGTTGTCGCGCGTCCACGCGGTGGTCGACGTCAGCGTCTCCAGCACCTTTTCCGCCTGGGCCTTTTCCTCTGGCCCCGACGCCTCGGTCGCCACGTCGCCGTGCTTGGCGCGCTCCACGGCTGCGCTGCTCATTCTCCGCGACGCCAACGACGCCACGCCCGCTCGCAGACACGCCCGCCACCGCTGTCTGTCAGTCAGTCAGGCAGGCAGTCAGTCAGTCAGCCCAGCTGCACGCCGAGAGACTCCTCCGCGGGGCCAGGCTGCGCTGGCTGCCGAAGCCTCTGCGCGTCGTGGCGTCTCGTGTCGTCTCGAGTCGTCTCGTGTGTCGCCTCCCGTGCGTGCGTCCAGGTCTTTTGCCGTCTGACGCCGCCGCGGCTGCAAGGGAGCAAAAGGCGTAGGGTCGGTAAGGGAGGGGGTCCTCGCAAGTAGGAAGCTGACTGTGAGTCGCGGCACGCTGGACGACATAACTTGAACAGCCTGTGCGCTTGGAAAGAAATCGCGCCACAAGTGCTTGCGCGATCTCTTCTCACCCACTCCTCACAAGGTTGGGAACGTGCAAACTTCTTTTGTGGGTGTGCACCCAGGCTGGGCTTGTTCCCAAAGGTTTGGTTTCTTGCTAGGTGAAGTGGAACAGACCATCGTGACAGAGACAAAGTCAACTTAAATCGTTTCGAGCTGGAGGAAAAAGAGAGAGACGAGGCCTAGTAAAGTTCAAGTAGGTCGAGGATGGCTTTCTTACGCGGTTGCGCTCGAATTGGCTTGAAGGCTGTCTTGCTCGAGGTGCGATGCAACGAGCCCCTCGGACCCGCATTTGGCTGGAATACTCTCGGTGGCTGACGCCGTTACCGGCAGCTCACTCGCCGTGGGATCCTCCGTTTCGGTCGTAGCGGCAGCGGTGGACTTGGCGGGTCGCCATGTGTACAATCTGTAAAGCACCGTTTTTGACCGCATGCGGCTGTGCTTGTTGCTAAGCTCAAGCGTCAGCACGCCATCGCATTCGGCGTGGAAACTGGCATGCGTGCGGACGTCGCTAGCGTGCGGGTTACGCTCGGGGTCGTGAACTGTGATGGTGTCGTTGCTCTCCTTGGTACTTTTGTTGGGGCTGAAAACAGCGCGGTACTCTACATCATGGGCTTCGAGCATGATTTGCCACTCTGCGACATGACCAGCCTCAAGCTCGATGGAGGCCTTGTTCTCGCTGCGCGCGGGAATGTTGATGACAGAAAAGGGCTGGCTTCGCTTCTGCACGTCAAAGCCTGCGCGCTTGCCATTGGCAAAGACAAAGTCGTCAATCTTGTCGAAAACTTCCGTGTCCGGCTCTTCGTACGTGGACACGTGGTTGCCCTTGAGCGAGCCGCCAAAGAACTCGGGAAGATCCTTCTTGTCGACAATGACCTCGAGAGGGGCCTCGTATTGGGAGGGACCGCCGAGGACGAAGATCTTGCGTGCCGTGTCGCCCTCGAGGAAGCTGGAAATGAACTTCCACGGTCCCCGAAAGAGGGCCGGACTGTTGCAAAAGATGAGCATGCTGAGCAGCTCGGGGTAGAGCAGCTGGTCGATGGCGGTCGTCTTTTTGAAGCAGCCAATCACCTTGTAAAAGGCCTTGACGCCGTGCAGACTGAAGCCCTTGAGGTCGTCGAGCACAACGTACTTGTTGATGAGGCGGCCGGCCTTGGCTGTGGCCTTGGCAAAGAGTACCGTGGTGAGATATTCGATCATGATGAGGTGCCAGTGGACAAAGGCGTCTTCGAGGGTGTGAAAGTCCCACTCGCCCTCAAAGCCCTCAGGCTTCTCGCCGAGCAAGGTGTGCAGCGCATCGTTGCTAGCGCCTCCTCGCAGCATGTACACGGGCCGGCCGAACTTGTCCGTCTCGGGGAGGATGCCGTCGTAAACGCCTTTGTGAATGTGCCTGAGAATTTCTTTGGCAATGGGTTTCTCGAGGATGTGGTCCACGTCGTGTACCTTTCGGAATTCGAGCGCCTTATCCATCATCTCGGCCGCCTTGGTGGCGTCACCCTTGCGGGCGCGCAGGAAGCGCACCAGGGTGCTCTCGAGGTAGTCCTCTCCCCTCGGGATCGTCAGTGATGTCACGACATCCTCCCGTGTCCACGAGGTCGTCGCGGTGAGTTTCCCGAGCGCCTCCTGCGCCCTCTTGGCCTCCTCGGGGCTCGCCGCCTCCGTCGCCACGTCTCCCATCTTCGCGCGCTCCACGGCCGTCGCCATCGTCACGCTCGTAACGCAGCTAGCTTTTTCTGCGCTCGCTCGCTCGCTCGCTAGCTCGCTCGCTTGCTTGCTTGCTCGCTAGCTGTGCTTCGTGCTCTGCTTTGCTCTGCTCTGCTCTGCTCTGCTCTGCTCCTGCTCCGGCACGGCGTCCTTCTCCTGCCGCAGCTGCAGCGCCTCCGGGTCTGCTTGCGTGCTCGTGGCCGCGCTCTCGTCGCGGCGCTGGTCCTGCTTGCTAACTTCTGCTCCCCGGTTCTAGCCCGCGCCGCCCCGAATCGCGGGCCCCCGCGGCACCCGATTCCCCCCCAGAGCGTCGGGCTCAGCGCGCCCTTCTTCCGCCGCCGCCGCCGGGTCGAGCCCGGCCGCGCCGCGCAGGCGGCAAAGCATGCGCCCTTCTGCGCCCCCTTGAAGGCAGGCAGGCCGGGCCAGAGGAGAGCCACCCGCGGGGCGAGGACGAAGGCGCCGCGCACGGACGGGTGGGAGGCGTGGATCGCGAGCACCGCGGTGGGCGCGACGTCGTGCCGCGCCGCGCCAAGCCGAGCGAAGCCGCGCCGAGCCGCTGCGCTGAGCAGGGTCAGTCAGCAACGCGGGCGACGAAAGCGAAGCGAAGCGCGCTCGGGAAGTCGAGACCTGCCGCCGCCCGCTGAAAAAGCTGGAAGCGCGAGGAGGCCGGGCTTCCCGGCGATGATGAGCAGCTGCTCCGGCGGATCGTGGCAGCGGCGATGGAGATGCAAATGCGCGCACACGTCGCAGCGCAGCGGGCGAGGCGCGACGGACGACGCGTGTCGAACGACAGTCAGACTCACGTCAGTCAAGTCAGCTGCAGCTGCTGCAGACTGGAACCTGGCGAGGAGGAAGACGCAGACGCTGACGCAGACGCTGACGCTGACTGACCGACAGATGTGAGTGACTCTGGGCTTGGATGATTCGATCCATGAACAACGTGCAACCTGCCAAGAGTCAGTTCGCAAGGAACGAATGAATGAATGATTGGAATGATGGACGAAAACCAAAAGGAAAGGTCGATGGCGAGGCAAACAAACAAGGATGGCAAAGAGATCATTCATTTTCGTTTGTTTGACAGGTTGAGCGAGCGGTGGCGCGCGCCACGCTGCGAGGCACGCTGCGCCTCCGCAACGTTAGTGGGATCGCTGCTGCTGGTGTTGCTCGTGACACCAGGCCCAGCGGCAGATGAAGTACCAGCAGCACCAGCAGGAGTGGAGGAGGCCAGGGCGGCGCGCGAACGTGCGGACGACGAGGAAAAGGGCCACCAGCGACGCTTGCTGCGCTGTGAGCTCGATTGCTTCCCCAAAGCAGTTGATCGAGACTTGCCGCTCTCTTGACGCCCGCTCGCGCCATTGTCTCCCTCTTCCCTAGAAAGGTCAATGAAGTGCGCAAACTTGGCCGAGGAAGAGCCCCCCTGTGCGCCCTGAAAGTCGCCGTCGGCACCAGCACCAAGGTCACTGAGACCATTGCGCCCATTCGCCGCGCTCCCCGCGCTGTCGTGGGCCGAAATGCCCTTGCGCTTCATGGCCATTTCATACGGCGTCGAAGGCGCGGCTGCGGCTCCGGAGGGTAACGCAAGTGCGTCTTTGGACTCGCCAGCGGGATGACCCGCAAAAGGCTGAAGCGAATGTGAAGGCCCCGCCGCAGGAATACTAGCGCTGGCGCTGGCGCTGGCGCTGACCCCACCGCGTCCCGAGTCGCTCTGTGCAGAGGCCTTGGCCGCAGACAGATAATGCTTGACTTGATCTGGATCCATGATCTGCCGGTCGACCCGCGTCGTGAGTTTTGCCATGAGTTGGTCGAGATCATGACGCGCGTGCTTGTCGGGGGCAGCGAGGCGCGACCTCGCATAGTATTTCACGGCGCGACGCAGCTCGCGACGTGCTTGCTCCATGAGAGACTCTGCCTGTGTTTCGGCATCCTCCATTTCCTTGCGCATCAATGCAAAACTTGAAACAGCGTTGTCCGTCTGCCGCTTGATAACCATGTAGTGGTCGTTCGCAGACCTGCCGGCGGAAGCGACGGTCTTGGAGTGTTTGCGAATTGACAAGAGAAGATCGCGTTCCGTCTCTGCGTCGCTCGTCAATTCCCGGAGCTGGAGCGCTACCTTTTCCGCAGCCACGGCTGCGCGACAGGCCACATCGGCAGCCTGGATCTGCTGCTTGGCGAGCTGCTCGATATCCTCGAGGTCCGGCTCACGCCCGGGGGCAACGTTGCCCTCAGTCGCCCTTTGCAGCCGCTGCACTTGGAGCGCCAAACTCTTATACGTGCCCAGCAGCTTGGTCAGTTCGGTCGCCACAGCTTTTACGCGTGCATCATCGGCGCCCCGGATGTAAAAGGGCGGTGGCCCGCCACGCGCTGCCGCGCCACCACGGCTCCCGCCACCACTGCCGCCACGGCCGCCGCTGCCGTTTCCAGCTGCGAGCTGACCGCTCTGAAAGTAGATCATTGTCCACCACTTGCCCTTGACGATGCTGCAATGTTTTGTCGATGCCGTCACAAGCGTAACCAAGAGGTACAGGCCACTCGAGGCCATGGTGAGCGCCGCAGGGCTCGTGGCGTGGCGAGACAAGACGCGCCAGTCCCAAGCCGAGGAATAGGCCCAGGCCAGGATGCCTGCAAGTCCGCAGGCAAGAATGGCGACTGTCCACTTGAATCGAGATCTTCGCCAGGTCGCCTTGGGGGAAAACAGTCTGCGCAGAATCATCGTCGATGCGAAAAAGACGCAGAATGGCGGCGCGAGCGCCACGAGATTAGGATACGTCAGGATCTCCGCCCACGGTGCTGACACGCGCAGTCTTCCCATGCGCTCAAGGGAGTCCGCCCAACGCATTTGCAACACCTTTGTGGCAGCCAGGCCCCGGTGCGCGGAAACAAGATGTTGCGGGATCCAGCGCTCGAAGACGGGAAGCAAATGTCCAGACGCGAGCTCCAGCGCCGCGTCCACGTTAAAGAGGGTTGCGAGCAGCACATAGCAAAGGTGGGCCGCATCCACTGCGGGCTCGAGCAGAAAAAATGCCGTCAGATCATGCGCCAGACAGGCGCCCAGGCCAACGGTGAGGCAAAGACTGACGCCCGAGGGACCGAGCACCTCTTGAACCTCGAGGCCGCCACCGCCTCCGTGCGCATCGATGCCCGTTAAAGATGATGACGAGGACTGCGACCACTCACTCATGACCAGCATGCAGGCACAGAAGCAAGCCGCAGCAATGTGCAAGCGGAGCACGTGATTACTCTTTAATGAGAGCGCGCACATGCTTGCGACTATTGTGGCCATGACGGGCTGGGCGTCCGCAGCACGGTCGCGCAATACCGTGCTGAGGCACGCACAGTAAAGAATCACACAGGCCGCTGGCGAGTAGCGTTGCAGCGTGCGGCGTGCCAGCAGCAAGATGGCGAGTGCAGTCAAGAGCCAGCCGACGGAAAAGAGAATGGCCTCGGTGTCGGTCGAAAGCTCGATGCCAGCCTCGCGCTCGAGCGCTGCCATAATATCTGTTCGGTGTTCTGGCGCGCCAGCGTCGCGCAATGTGTTTTCTACATGAAGTGCAGGGAGCTTACAGGTCACAAGGATGCCAAAGAGAAGTGTAATGGCCCCGAACAGGAGCATTTCGTCGCACTGGCCGGACGCCATGCAGACGCAGGCCACCGTCACGCCGATGCCCAGCACCATGGCATCCTCCTCCTGGTACTCTGTCCACTTGCGCACCAAGCTTGCGCCGAGCTTGGCGCCGGGCACGGCCGACGAGCCCATGCTGCCGCGCTTCACTCGCTCTCGCGCGCTGCCGCAGCGGCTTCCCGTCGTTTTGCACCTCGCCGGCGCCTTCGTTCGTGCCCACGTTTCGCCAGCGACCGTAACCGCGACGTGCCGCGGCGCGACCGCGACCGCGCCTCCTTCGAGCGCCGCGCTGCCTGCGGTTCTGCGCCGCGCTGCGCCGCGCCGCGCCCCGCCGCACGAGCTCGCTCGCTCGCGCGCGCGTCGCGCCCGACTGGATCTATAGTTGCTTTGTTTTCCTTGCTTGCTTTCGAGCCTCAACTTTTGATGGTACTACGTACGTATATATACGTCTTGCTCGCGGCCCCTCGAAAATGCCAGGAACTTGATGAGGCTGCACTGCACGCTTCGTTCATTCAGATGGCGGATCGCGCGCGGCGCCGGATGCGCACGTCGGACGCGCACGCTTTCGCCGTGCGCGCGCATCATTTGCGAGTCCATCGAAATGAGATCTTGCCAAATCGAAGGAAAAGGTTATGCAGTCATTGCTTGCACTCAGGCTGGCGACAATCATGAGGTCCTATTTTTTGAGCCGCTCACTCTCAGTCCATGGGGCGCACTCATAGCCATGCGCGCATTGTTGGCCTAGGCTACAGCTGATAGACCTGTTTCTCCATTGCGAAGATGGTTGGGTGCGAGCAGGTTTTACCACTGGGTTCCAAGATGAAGATCTCGCCAAACCACCACTTCAACTCATTTCCATTTCACTCGAACTCCTTGATTGATGTCCAAAGTGCAGTAGGGCAACAGCTTGAAAATTTGAGCTGAGCAAACTAGTTTTGGCATGATTAGCAACGACAACGTACTCCAGCCACAACTCAATTCATTTTTATCATGCAAAGTATCACAGAAATCCGCAGGCGAGAAGTTGTCGATCGGCTCTTGATCTGTATACTCGAGCTGCAGACTTTCCGTCCTTTTATGGTTCTTACTTTTAAAGCGAGCAATCTTTGATTGAACGGTTCTTCTTAAGTTTTCCATCTTGGAATGATTTGGTCTTTCAAACAAATAGCGGCTACGGACTGCACGCAAGAGCGAAATGGTACCGTTTCAGAAGTGGAAGTTGTCGTGCATGCTTCCCAGGTGGCGAGAGTGAATGTTCCATTCCGTAGTAGCTTTGCGCTGTAGGGAACGGATAGGTCAAAGCGATTTCGCGTCCATCACAGAGTAAACTCACCAAAACGCGAAACCTTCGGCTTTCGGGCCACGTTACAATCACGCAGAAGGCTTTAAACCACAGTTTCCCTTCCTCTCGCCTTCTGCCCCTATTTCCAGAGGCCCGCGAGCCAAATCTTGACCATTTCTTGAAGAAAGAAATGGCCCCACCGAAACGGTCACAATCTATCCGCTTACTACCCCCTTATACCCGCCCGGACCCATCACTGTGCTCCCCCCGATGTAACGCTCACCGAAGCAAGCGCGCGTAGGCGTGTGGACTCCGTCACTACCGTCCCCGCCCCTCCTCCGAAAAAGTCCATGATGGAGGTCCATACTTGCGTTTGGCCGCCATACACGACAGCTTCTCCATCTGTTATGGCACACGCCTTGCTGTTTCCTATTTCTTTCTTTTTCTTTTTCTTTTTCTCGCCTCGTACCGACTGACTGCACCAAGCGCGATTGGCGCGACCCAGCTCGATCTTGGCCTACCCGCTTCCGGCCTACGCCCTCCTGCGCCCCGCCCGCTTCCCGCCGTGGCCAACCCGGGCGCCCTCGTACGTGGAGACATGGTAAGTGGGAGGCGGCGTCGCGTGCACCCGTGCTGTGTTGCCCCGAAGGTCTGTCATGCTTGATTCACAGGAGCACCGCAACAACAGGCGGCCTTTGCTCCCTCTTCGACCGTCGCTAAACACCGACCCGTCGGGTCCAGTCCACCTGGAGCAGGAGCTGCCGCTGGGTCCGGTACGAAGTGCCCCCTCGTCGGGCCCCGCCACAGTGTGTGGGCCGGCAGCTATACAAGTTCTGCTAGGCTAGGCGCTAGCACTCGGTTCAGCGCGGTGAACCCGAAGAGAGCAGCTCCTGCGCGTAGCCAGCCACCACCATGGCCAGCCAGCCAGCCACCAGCATAGTGTGATCAATAGCGCGCCGCGCGCGTTGGTTGGAGCGAGACAACGCCGGTCAAGAGGAAAGGAAAGGAAAGTAACACACGTGCGGAAAAAAAAAAAATCTCGTGCGAGCGCCGCGGACGCGGTGGCCACACGTTTACGCTCGATCAATCAAAGGTTTGCTCGCGACATGCGACCAACTGCAGCTGCAGCTCGCAGTCGCTCCGCTTGGTCAAGCTCGCCTGTCTGACAGAGCCTGGCTTCGGCCGGGAAGCGGCTTTTCAGCCATCCAGCGAGCTAGCTAATTTAATAGCGATGTGCACGACATACTGTCGGTTCCAACGCCGCGGCGCGCCAGCTTGACGTCGCCGCGGAAGGAGCCCCCCCCGGCTTCCGCGTTGGTCTGCAGCGCAGCCTCGCGGCAGCCAGCTCTGCAACGCGCCGCTGCATGACCGTCACCTGCCGACCGCAGCCTGCCGAGCCGACCGGCAGCGCCGCCGGGCCGCGCAGCTCGAGCTCGCAGCGGCAGTGGCCACGAGCCTTAGGCAGCGCCGGTAGAGCCGTGGCCAGGGCGGCAGTCACAAAGCAACTTGAACAAACCAACCTGATAGGAAACAAAAACAAAATTCAAAATCAAAAGAAAGTGAAAAGCCCGGCTGCTTGGAAGGAAAGGGAAGACAGGGGAAAAGCCGGGTTGGTCCGGTGCGGGGGTCAGGCCCGCGTGGACATCTAGCCGTTTCTCTTCCACTAAACCCACGTGCAGACTGACTGACTCTCGAGGGAAGTGTTCTCAGCGGAGATGACGCCCTCACATCGGTGTCGATCGCATCGCATCGCATCGCCAGGCCTCGCCTCGCCTCGCATTACCACGCCTCGCCTCGCCTCGCCTCGCATCCCAACGCCTCGCATCCCAACGCTTCGCCTCGGGGCGTGCGCGGCAGGTGGTCTGCTAGGCCTGGCGCGCATGGGCTGCAGCCAACGCACTGCTACGTCTGGTGGGACGCAGAGGGGCGACCAACAACGCATGTGTGGGGCGCGTCAAGCCGCTCGATCAACGACGGTATGGACATGAGTAGCCGCAAAGAAAGTGGAAGCAGTCGCGACCGGCTTAGGCACAGAGTTGGTGAGCAATGTGCTGTTACATGCGAAGACCATCCAGGCAAATGTAAAACTGCATACTGCAAACACATTTGCCAGCGACAGCGACGGTAGTAGCAGCAGCAATAGCAGCACTTGCACAAGACGTGGGCGTGAGCAGGATGGCTGGGAGTGGTCCCATGCGCGGCTGCGGTCACAACCATGGCGCGTTCGAGCTTGCCCACTCGCCAATGACGAGACGCGCATTCCTGCTAGGATTCGTCTTGACGCTGGTCCTGGTCGGGTACATCTCAACGGCGGGCATAGGAGGAACGCTCAACGAAAACCTCGAGGTTGAAAGGCCCGAGACCGAGAAAGACCCCTACCAAGAGGATGATGTCGGCTCGGAGACCGACGACACGATCGCTCTCGAAAAGGGCTTGTTCGAGGCGGCCGAGACCACCGACATACATTGGAGAGACGACATTCTCGATCCCGAACTCGACTGCAATGCACTTACAACGCCGCCAGACGCGACCGACGCGGTGAGCTCCCCGCGCAACCTTGGACGCAACCTTCGACGACGTCGGCCAAAGAAGGCAGCTGGGGCCCTCTGCAGCAAGACGCTGCGCCGCACGCCCTCGTGGTTCATCGCCGCGGACAAAGGTAATCGCGAAATCTGCAAGTGGTTCAACCACTTCCACTGCGCCTTCAACTCGTGCTCGTCGTGGAACTACTTTCAAGTGCACTACGTGCAAAACTACTTGTACCTTAATGACGAAGAGACCCGCAACGCGATCGACGCGCTTGGCGAGCTTCCTGCGGACGCAAGGAAACCCGGACCCCAGGTGGGTAAACTCTCCTACAAGGACGGCGTGCCCGTCTACAAGCGCCCGCGCCATCTCAAAATCAAACCATACCTTTCCTACCTCGACAAGAAGGCTGCTGGCATGGATCGCGACTTGGAGAAGCAACCCGAGATGCCCATGCCACGTAACCTTTGGCTACTCTGGCTTCAGGGCGAAGAGCACATGCGCAAACACAGCAAACTCAACTCCGCAGCCATTGACGGATGGCGCAAGCTCCATCCTGACTGGAACATCACCGTCGTCGATGCCGATACCCTCGCCAAGTTTGCTCCGCTCACGGCGGCCTCGTGGCCCAAGGACCATCGTGGCATCTGGCATCTTTCGGACCTTTTGCGCCTTGAGCTGGTGTGCAGATACGGTGGCGTCTGGGCTGATGCCTCGCTCGTGCCTGTCTTGACGCTTGACGAGTGGCTCCCCGACGCTTTTGCCAAGCCCGGGCGCAAGTTTGTTTCGTTCCATTTCACAGAGCCTTTCACACGCTAATATAGTGCCTTGCGCAAAACTTTAGCAACGACGACATTGTACAATTCTTTTCGAACCCCCACTAGGCCTAATGGCTTTCTCGACGAAATTTAGATTTTCGCTCTGACCGTAATTCTGCTTGCTTTTCATGCCGTTCCAATGAAGACCGAAATCTTGCTTCGCTCTCAGTCGGCTCCTTGATCGTATCTCCACTCTTACTACTTCTCGTAGTTCACAAGCATTTGATGGGCGAGCAAAAGCGAGAACGTAGCACGGTTGCATACCGTACGGGCAGCAAGGTTTCGTATCGTACGGGCAGCTAACTTCGAGCTGTAAAATCGATGGAAACAATGTGGTCTATAAAAATTAATAGGGCATTTAGATCCGTTGGTAGTCTGGGACCTCAAGTTCAGGCAGCTTGAATACAGCTTCGCCACTGCACCTCGAGACCCATGCACGTAGTACATGCATTGGCTAAAAATGGAAACCTCTGCGGCGTGTGAAAATAAGAAAAGTATTAGACGTTTGCTACATACAGTGTCGGAGCGCGACGAACGCGCCCGTGTGCGCGCGCAAGGCTTCGTTTGAGCAGGTCGAGGTCAATCAGCCATACGTGAAAAGGCTCGAGCTACGTTCGTCGCTGGGTGCGCGTGCTCCTGCTGCTTGCCGCCGACAGCCTGCTGGTCCTTGTGGATATAAATATTGTGCCGCTGATCGTCTAAATCTCGCGTGTCGGAGGCACACCAGAGCGCCACAATGGCACGGCGCATCGTCTTTGGCTATGAGGAGCCTGACTGGACAACGACCACGGGTAGCTGCATGGAAGCGACCAAAGACAGCGTGCGACAACACGGCCCCGAACACTTTACGGAGAAAGTCAACCCAGACAACAAGACTGTGCACTGGGGATTCGGCACGGAGCGCCTCGAATACACTACCAGCAACGGGCTGCCAGATCCGCGCACCTCGGGCAATGCCGTCGTCAAGGTGAACAGGGGCGAAGAGCTGAAAAAGACTAATTTTGTGCTCGGGTACGAGAAGCCCGATTATCAGCGCGAGACAGGGCCCTCTTTTGACGAGATGGCTCATCACACAGCACGTTTCATTGAGGAAAACAAAAAAGTCAAGAGGACGGCAACCTCAAATATTACCTGGGGCTACGAGAACAGCGTAGCGCAGTCACAGACCCAGTCTGCATTCGTAAACCCTGGCACCGATTCCGCCTCTCGCAAACAGGAGAAGCGCCGCATTAAGGAGTTTGTCAACACGCTCAAGACCACAGCCGTCACATTTGGTGTCGAGCCCGCATCGTACTCTACGTCAAGCCAATTGCCTGGCCATGATGTTACGAAACGGCCGCCTCCTGGCTTGTTCAGCACCAAGCAGGCACAACAAAAGACGAACATCGTCTTTGGCTATGACTAGCATATAGACATGATTCCACTTGTCTTTTGGCTTTCTTGCTTGTTGCTTTGGCTTGGCTTGGCTTGGCTTGGCTTGGCTTGCTTTCTTGCACACTTCATACAGCCCTGCCCCCTTTTCCCTACATGCGCTCCTGCAATCTGTCACCTTGCTTCAAGCTTGCACAAGCCAGCTTGCACCAGCCAGCACGGGAACCCCCAATGGCCCACCAAGATGTTGCGGAACGCAATGTGTTCGAATCCAGCGTCGCTATTCAAGTTGATCTGTCCTTTGCCTCGTCACGCGCATCGCTCTGGCAAAAAAGAAACTGTCTCCCTTCGTCCCTTCGAGTCCCTCATTGCCCGCTGGCTTACGCGCTTACCCGCAGAGCTTGGTGGCCGCCTGGCTGCTGCTGACTGTGACTGGAGAGTCAGGCCCAGGGTTTTTCATCTCTCTAGCATTGGAGAGAAGAAGAAGGCCTGGCAAAAAAAAAAAGAAGGAAAGCATAGCATAGCATAGCAAAGCGAGATCGGCAGCACCGTCAGAAACTCTCGGTGCCGCGCGACGAAAGACGAGTTCGCTCTCGACGCAAGCATGCAGCTGACCTTTAGCGCGGATGGGCGCGTGGAGTCGCTCGACCTGGCGGACTCCATGGCCCTATCCGAGGTTCGCGGCTTCGTCGAGGCACTCTTAGGCGTGCCCCAGACCGACATGGTCCTCGTCGTCAACGGCAGGGTCTTGCCCACCGAAGGCTCGCTGTCCTCGGCGGGGCTGCAGAACAATGACTTTGTGCTGGTGACGAACAATAATGCTCTCCAGTCACAACAGCAACAACAAGGCCGGCAAGGCCAGCAACAGTCGTCATCGTCGGCGGCGGCCTTGCCCCAACGTCAGGGACTATCCTTGCCGGCAGGCGCTTCGCCGCCGGCCTCCTCGGGCGCACGTGGCGCAAGCGCGGGCCTTGGCGCTAGTGTCGGGCAAGCTGGTGCCCAGGCCTCCGGGCCCGTTTTCTGGGAAGGCATGTCCGTCGACGAGGTCATGGCGCACAATACCAATCCGGCGCACATTGTCGATATCCTCCAGGCGAACCCCAAGGTGCTGCAAGAGCTCAACTTTCACAACGAAGAACTTGCCGCGCACATGCGCAAGGATCGCGCGACAGCTGTGCGGGAACTTCGTACTTTTATGATGATGAACGCAACTGAGTCCACCATTGCAAAGCTCACATCGGATCGCAAGGATCGCGAGATGGAGGCTCGACTTCGCACGAATCCTATGGACGAGGAAGCGAACAAATATTTCGGTGAAAAGATTCAAAAGGAACGTATCCAGGAGCAGTACATGCAAATGATGCAATATTACCCAGAGTCCCTCTCGCGCGTTCTCATGCTTTACATCGAGGTGGAGATTAACGGGGTCGCTCTTCAGGCCTTCGTGGATAGCGGCGCGCAATCGTCAGTCATGAGCGGCAAATGCGCCGAGAAATGTAACCTTTACAAGGACATTGACAAGCGCTTTGCTGGTCAGGTAGTCGGCGTCGGCACGGGTCGGACGCTCGGACGCGTCCATCTGGCCATGTGTAAAATCGGGACCGACAACTTTACCATTACCCTCACCGTCATGGACGATTCGCAGGGGCTTGGTGACTCCAATATGGAAATGCTTCTTGGCCTCGATATGCTCAAGCGCCATCGCTGCAGCATCGATCTCGCCGACGGTAAACTCTACTTTGAGGGCGCCTCGGGTCGCGTCTCGACGCCCTTTTTGCATGAAAAAGACCTTCCCGAAACCAAGGGCGGGACGCTCGGGTACAATCCCAACAAGCAGCCCAACTCTGACGAAGCCGGAGAGGGCGAGCCGAAGAGCTCTGGAGAGAAGAATTCCTAATTGCGATACTGCGCAATGTGCTCCTGGCAAAAGCGGGAAATAGGGCATTCTGGCGAAACGCTTTTGCACAAGGAAGAAAACTATTATTTACGCTTTTACATGATGGATACCTTTGTGCTTCGTCTGGCTATTCAAGGTTTCATAATCAACGCATACTTTCTTCAGGATCAGAGGATGATGTGCTTGCTCGCTTTTATGCTAATCCCCAAAAACCATTCTTTTGGCAATTTAGGAAGGGGGACTCATGACACCCTTCTCCTCCCCTTTTTTTAGTTTTGCGCCTGCCTGCCTGTCTGCGTCAACATTAAAAAATTCAAAGCTTGGAGCTGGATGCAGGAGAGATCTCGTCGCAAATCACACAGACACGACCAACGACCTGGCGGTCCATGAGAGCCTTGTACGCCCTGCGAACGCCCTCGGTTGTGAGGGGAAACTTGTGCGAGACGTGGGGCTTGAGCCAGCCACGCTCCGCGTACTGGTTCAGGCGCGTTCTGCGTGGGCCAGCAATTGCGTTCGCTGCGTCTGGAAGACGCTGCAAAACCTCGCCTGCGCGGCATCCAAATACTGCAAGGCACTTGATGAGCACGTAGTTGGCAGGAATCTTGGGTCGCTCGCCGCTGGTGAATCCAACAATCAAGACGCGGGCAGCAAAGGCCGTCGATCGCAGACCCTGCTGGAAAATCTCGCCGCCAACCGTATCAAAGTACAAGCTCACGCCATTGCCTCCCGTCAGCAACTTGACAGTCTTACTAAACTGAGGATCCGTGTTGTAGTTGACGACGTGGTCGGCGCCACCCACGCGCTGCACCTCGGCCAGCTTCTCGTCCGATCCTCCGGCCGCAATCACCGTGCATCCAAACACTTTCTTCGCCACCTGCACCGCGGCAAGACCCATGCCTCCAGTGGCTCCAGTCACGAGAACGACGTCGTCGCTGTGAATGTTACCCCGCTCAAAGAGGCAATGCCAGGCCGTTTCGTATCCGATCCGAAACGCCGCGGCCTCCGCAAAACTCAGGTTCGGGGGCATCGCAACACACTGCTTGGCATCAACTACGAGCTGGGTGGCCAATCCTTGGCCGCCGCACATGATCATGACCTGCGAACCTGGCTTGAGCTCATCGACCTTGACACCCTCGCCAATACGGACAACTTCCCCAGATACCTCGAGACCCGGCGTGTACGGAAAGGTCTGCTTGTGCTGGTACCCGTTGGTTGTCTGCAAGAGATCGGGATAGTTAATGCAGCACGCCTTGACGTTCAACAGGACCTCTTGCGGTCCGAGCGTCTTGGTCTCCAGCCCGCGGTCATCGTCCGCCACCTCCATGTGCTGCAAGGCATCCTCAAAGGACTCCGCCGGCTTGCGGATTACCGCGCGCTGCTGCCTCGGGCCCGCCATCTTCTGCTTTCCACTCCGCTCTGCCCTGCGCCTTGAATACGCGCTCGCCCTTGGCTTGCTCGCTTGCGCTCGCTCCCGCCAAAGATACGGGTATACGTACGTCTCCTGCAAGAACGGGTCCGGGTCGAGTTGACCGAGGTCGCTCGAGTCCGACCCAACGTCCGACCTCAAGCCCGCTCATGTTGCATGCCGAACAAATCAAGGCGCAGAGCAGAGCAGAGCAGAGCAGAGCAGAGCAGAGCAGCAGAGCAAAGAAGGGCAGAGCAGATTGCAGAGCAGGCAGCTGCAGCGTGAGTTCATACCGCAAACGTGTGGCGACAGCCGTGCGAGGAGACGGACGCAGACCAGACTGTCCGCCAGAAACACGCGCTAGCGACACGACACCCGGCGCCGAGCGTGGGCTAAGAGAGGTATACGGCAGGGGCAGCAGTGGCAGCTCGTGAGCAAGCGGGTCAAGGCAAGGGAAAGGACAAGCAAGGATACCAAGTACCATGAGCGGCGGCGGCGGCGGCGGCGGCGGCGACGAGGCCGACAAGGCTCTCATGGAAAAATTTCGCAAGCGGCTCTTCGAGCACCCGGAGGTGGACCCGAGGTACAAGAATGACGTAATGCGGGCCCTGCTCCCGGCCTTCGCCTTTATGACGAACTCCAATATCAATGTTTCCACACGCGAGGATCTTCTCGAGCGACGCATGCAGGATTTGGTCAAGCTGACCAAGATCATAAAGTCCATGGAGAAGCCCCCTAAGCCCTCTCAGGAGATCCGCGCGCTCTGGGCTGGCAACGACATCGAGCAATCCCAGGAGGAAATCGTCTCTCAACCGGATGGCAACTCCATCAAATTGTCGGTCATCAAACCTTCGGCCGCCTCCGCGAGCCAAGGTCCTTTGCCCTGCGTCATGTACATTCACGGCGGCGGCATGGCGACCAACAGCGCCTTCAACCCGGAATACCAGGTTCTTGGGCGCATTCTGGCCAAGCAGGGCGTCGTTGTGGTTCTTCCCGACTTTCGGAACTGCGAAATGCCGACACCGTCCAACCCCGAGGTTGCACCTTTCCCTGCGGGCCTCAACGACTGCTATAGCGCCCTTCGGTGGATTCATGACAATAAAGCTGCGCTTGGAATCGACGATCGCATCATTGTTGCTGGCGAGAGTGGGGGCGGCAACCTTACCTTGGCCGTCACTCTCAAGGCCCTAAAGGAAGGCCGCCGCGACCTTGTGCAGCACGGTATCTATGTCATGTGCCCTTACATTGCGGGCCGCTGGCCTCAGGACGTCACGAACAATGGTATTTTGGGAACTAGCCATCTCAACAGCGTCAACAACGGCATCTTTCTCGAGATGGCCGGCAACAACATTCCGGCTCTCGGCTACGGCATCGAGGCACTGCGCCGCAAGGACCCGCTCGCGTGGCCTGCTTTTGCTGCCGACGAGGACCTCAAGGCTTTTCCGCGCACCGTCATCCAGGTCAACGAGTTCGATCCCTTGCGTGATGAAGGCATCGTCTTTTACCGTCGCCTTGTGAAAGCCGGCGTGCGCGCCACCTGCAAAGAGCTTCGTGGCACCATTCACGGCGCCAGCGTCATGGTCACGGCCGTTCCCGAGGTCACACTCGACACCTGTGCGTCCATCGCCGCCATGGCCAATATGCGTCCCCTTGGGTCGTCTCCCAAGCTCTGAGTCTTTCTGTCCTTTCGCCGCATCCCACACCAGCCCACCAAGGCCTGTATTACTCTGGCTTCTCTGTCGTGTGTGGTACTACCATACAATTTCATTTTATTCTAAGTTATACGAGTCGGCATCCATGTGCTCTCGCACCTCGACATTCGTCGTCGCATGGCATGCCCAAGTTTGAGTTTCCATTGCGCGCCACAGCTCCTCATTTTCTACCAAAAAAATTATAAAGTATGCTCTGGCAGGCGTATAGTTTAGACTCTGAACTCTTTCTCTGTCAGCTGCAGCAGCTCCATCGTACTCTCCAGCGATGCGAGCAACGAAGTTGAGTTGAAACAGGAATTTTTCCGTCTTCATTGAGCAACGAATCTGAAATTATCCATCAAAATCTCATTTTTTCCAACTCACCGCTCGTACGCCACGCTCTCGGCCGCGAGCCCCCGCTGTGTCGCCTGAGCTCGCCTGTTCCTCCCGTCAATTGATCGCCCGGATCTGGCCCAGACTCCTCAACTCACGCCCCCCCCAAATTGAAGACTTCGTTCCTTCCTTCCTTCCTTCCTTCCCGCGGGACACGTCTTCCTTTTCTGATGATCTCACGCGCAGTAAAGGCAAGTCGCAGTCACTGTCAGTCAGTCCGTCGCGCCAGGGTCGAAGCGACACAGAAAGGCGATCTCGTGGCACGATGGGCCCCAGTTCGTCGTCAGCCAGCGCCTGCGCGATGGCGACGCGGCGCGGACTCTCCGGCCAGACGGCGACGGCGCGGCCGAACGGGACGACGTTGTTCTGCTCCCACTGCTGGCGCAGGATCCTGGACGGATTCGGGGCCAGATCCGGCGCGCTCCGTAGGACCGACCGGCGTCTGGCGGCGCCTGCCTGGATGCGCGGCCCTTGTGAATCCTGCGCAAGATCTTGATGTTATGAATCATGAGTGGGATAAGGATCGGGCAGGCATTGGAAAGGCGAGAATGAAGAATCGATCGATCGAACGAACGAACGAACGAACGAACGAAGATCGAGCGCCGGGATTTGCAAACCTGAATTGGAATCGACGAGGAGCGAGACAGATCGCAGACCGAGGTAAGGCGAGGCGAGGCGAGGCGAGGCGGGGCGAAACGAGCGTATAGAGAGATAAGGACGATGAGTCTGCGTCATGAGTCGAACCCCGAGGTGGATGAGCGCCTCTTGAAGGCTCTCGATGTGCTCATGGAGAACCCCAAGGTGCATCCGGGGTACAAGAAGGACACGATGCGTCTTGCCGTGTTTGGAGTGAACCTGCTTCTCAGCTACAACCACGACGAGACCACCTACAAGGAGCTGGTGAAATCGCGCTTGGAAAGAGATGTGCCCAAATTTATGGCCATCGTCGCCAAGGAAAAGCCGATTGATCTGCCCGAAGAAGTCAAGGCCATGGCAAAAGAAGACGACTTGGAGATCTCCACGGACAAGATTACCTCCGAACCCGACGGAAACACCGTCCCCATTTGCGTTATCAAGCCCAAAGACAGATCCGAATTCGGAGAAGGTCCACTGCCCTGCGTCATGTACATTCATGGTGGAGGAATGGCCTTCAACAGCATCTACAACCCAGAATACTTCACCCTTTGCAAGGTGCTTGCGCGTCAAGGCGTGGTGGTGGTTATGGCCGAGTACCGCAACACCACAGTGCCCACAGAGCACCAGAGCGAGACCGCACCCTTTCCTGCTGGCCTCAACGACTGCTACAGCGCGCTCAAGTGGATCCATGCAAGCAAGGAGTCCCTCGGCATTGACGAGCGCATCGTCGTCTCGGGCGACAGTGGCGGCGGCAACCTCACTCTCACCATTGCGCTCAAGGCCATCCGCGACGGCGAGCGCTACCTTATCCAGCATGGCATCTACCCCCTCTGCCCGTACATTGCGGGTCAGTGGCCGCAGGATGTTCAGGACAATGGCATCCTCGGCACGAGCCACCTCAACAGCGAATGCAACCAGGTCTTTCTCAACTTGCCGGGCAACGAGGTTGCTGCGATCGAGTACAGCATTGATGCCTTTCGCAAGAAGGATCCGCTTTCCTGGGCTGCTTTTGCTACGGATGAGGACATCAAGCAGTTCCCGCGGACCACCATTCAGGTTTCGGAGCTCGATCCCCTCCGCGATGAAGGCATTCTCTTTTCGCGACGACTCATGAAGGCTGGCGTGCGCGCTACCTGCAAGGTCCTTATTGGCGCGGTGCACGCTTCCACCGCGATGGGCTGCTCCGGGTCTGTTCCGGAGATGGCCATGGACACTCTCATCTCGATCGCTGGCTTTGCGCGCTCGCGCGCTTTTCTTTGCTAATCAAAGTCACAAAAGAGCAGCACCCTTTTAAATTTTTTTATCTATCAGTCGAATGCGTATAAAAAGTCACACATCTTTATGTATACAGACGGAATTGGAGTCTTTCTTGACAAAGAGCTGTCGAGAGGCAAAAACGCAAAATGGAGAGAACAAAAACGTGCGTTAGTATGCTTGCCTCTTCTCATTCTCTCTCGAGCCGAAAAGAAGAGGATAATGATGGCACTCGCGGCGCATGAACAGTCTCAGCATTTTCAGTGTGTTGTTTCCTCCGCACGAGTTTTTTCTCAGACAGGGATAACTTGTTTTCAAATAGCATCATGGACCTCCTTTTGTTTTCCTTCACTTTCTTCATCATCATCTTCTTCTTCCTCTTCTCCGTCACCACCACGTGTTCACTTACGATACAGAAACAGATTGAGCAAGCTGCAAACACAGCCTGAAAGCGAGCGAGCAACGTAACGTAGACTCCGCTTGTGCTCTTCGTCGCTTGCGCTGCCCCAGCCAGCCAGCCAGCTCAGCCAGCCCGCCAGCCCGCCGCCAGCCAATCAACCAGCCACACAAATCACTCCGTGAAGGCCAGCGATGTCCTTGGCCGTGTAATTTTGCATGGTGGCACGACGTCGCGCATGTAGACCGGCGCCCCCACCACCCCGCGCGGGGGCAACGTGGCGCCGCTGCGCCGCCGCGCGGCAACACGCACCGGCGATTGAGGTTATGCTTTTGGTTTGCTTGGATTGCTGTGCCGCCTGCTTGCTTGCATACTTGCAATCCGTCAACGGGATAATCTAACAACTTGAGTGAAAATGAGTGGTCGCCAATGGTCAGCTCATGAGTTGTTGGCCGCAGGGTTTTGTGTGGATGCTGCGGCGCTACGGTTTTCTGCCTTGTGCAACGCCTCATCGTAGAGAACGCAAAGGGCCTCAAAGTCTGTCTTGGACAATTTTAGTAGTGCAATAGGAGCCTCAAGAACTAAGCAGCGGGTTGGCCTGGCAATCGCGTGATAAAGATACTTGACGTGGAAAATGAAGAGGACCCAGAGCGAACTGAGCGCCAGTTGATGCGGACTCGCGCGAAAGGTACCCACAACCCACTCGATGGAGTGGCCCCCATCAAACATGTTTGGGGCGAGACTCTTCCACGAATAAAGCAACACCATGCAGCCAACAAAGAGGACAAGGTTGCTCAAAACACAACCAACCAGAGTCCTCGAGTGAGCGAGCATTAGCGGGGAGGCGTCCGTGAGCACGCTCGAAGTGGCAATTAAAGAGTCTGCGGGAACGAGAAACCAGCGACGAAGGGGAAGAACCATGGTCAAGGCGACGCATGTGCTGGTCAATGCAAGTAATAGAAATCTGATCTCAAAGTGCTGCAACAGCAAACGGCCCACATCCCGGTTCACCGAACCCAGCGTAGCGATAGCGCAAATCACGTTGATCCCAAGAACCACGCCGTACACCCATGAAAGATGATCGTCGAGTCTGCCAGTAAGACCCACGAGCGTCAAGGCATGGCTCACAAAGCTCATTGTGAGCAATGTCGGGCCTGGCATAGGTAATGATCGGTGGATAGCCCGCGACATTCGCACGCACCACGATGGCATCAATTTACGTCGGCGAAACATTGGCACAGGTGCCATGAGAGACATCATTGCTGTGACCTGATGTTCGGCGTTGATCGCTGCGCTCTTGCCTTGGTCAGGAACGACGATGGTGCCCCGCGCGACCGCGTGGGCGGAATCGGGTGCTTCGGCTCCATTCGCGATACGACAGCACAACTCCTGAAGTTTGGCGTGAAGAGCTTGCAGCTCCCGATGGTCCGCTTCGACGGAACGCATGGGCGCTGCAGCCATGCTCAGCTGATATGGACGCATGTGCACCGAGTATGCAAACTTGAAGAGGAAGATGGCGGCATTCGTGCCGAAAGAGGCTGCAACAGCAGAGAGGTTGGATTTCACGTCTTCAATGCCGCCTTGGTTGACGATCTTCCCTTCACCATGAGAGACAGAGATGTGCCCGATCGAAATGGCCATTGCAAAGACAACAAAGATGACAACAAAGCAGAAACAGAGTTTAGCAACCCTGAACCGAAGCGCAAAGGGCAAGGCGTCTAAAAAGGCCATAGAAGGCGTGAGGAAGAAAATCGCCGAGCCTGCAGCTCGTATTGCGTCTCCGCGCGAGAATAGCACATAGCAAATCCAAAAGCCAAAGAGATTTGCTGCCGCGTAAAATACGCAAAAGGACTCACTCAGGCGAGCCGTAATATCGACTCTGTAACTAAGCGGAGCGCGAGAGACGAGATAAAGTGCTGGCAGCTGCATTACCAAGGCTGCGCGGTCTTGCTCGAGGAAGCGGGCAATAACAAAGCCAATAAGACACACTAGGACGAGAATGGACTTGAATAGCTTCGGCTTTGTATGCTGTATTGCAAAGTTTGGATGCCCAAGGACTCTCGCGAGAGTCCGCGTTGGATCGACAAGGGTCGGCCGAATCTCCGGAAAGACAAAGCGCACGCTGCGCGGCTCCGGCACGTGAGCACTGGTCTCCTTCTCGCCGGCTTGCGGTGCTTCCGTAACGCTGGTGCCATGGTCGATGTTGCTCATCCTTGCTAGCTAGCTAGCTGCTTGGCTAGCTAGCCAGCCCCACGGGAAAGTCAAGGATACAGGACTGGATGCGTACTTGTGTGGATAAGGTTCGGGTGCATGCTTTACTCGGTCGACTTGTTCGCCACTAGCCAACAATAAGCGCAATAAGCGAATGCAGATGCTTACAAAATCAATGTCGGTATACATAGTATTGGCACCTCTTGTGCGCTTGGCCATTCCACAAACGTGCATCGGTGATCATCTGTCTACATATCACCCCCCACAGTGGCTCGACTCTTCACCCTTTACATTAAGTAGTCGACGGGGGACCCAACGGATCGTTTCTTGTATCTTCGAGCGAAAAGGTGAGTGTCAAGGTCGTTTGCGATAAAAAGTACTCAAGGATTGCTTTCTACGTGCGCTGAGCTGAAAAGGCAGCGCGCTACGCGGGGCAGCGTACTGCGCGCCGAGCCGCGTGAACTGTCGTCGAGCGCAGATTCTTGAACGCTTTCTCTCCCTCTTTTGAAGCCGACTAGACCAAGCGGACCTTTCCTGTTCACTTCTCGCCATGGCCGCGACCAACGCCAAGGAGCCGGAGGAGCTCGCCTACTGCGTTGAGATCCTCACGAGAGGGTTCGTGCAATCCTACGTGGACTTTTTCTACTTGCAGCACAAGAATGACGTAACCAATGGTTCTTCTTCATCCTCTTCTACTTCGAGCTCGCAGCAAGGACATCTCAAGCCGCAGAAAAACGAAAAAGCAAATGCCACAGCGGCGCCGGCAGACGCGGAGGAAGCCAAGGTGGACCTTGCCTTTATCCAAGAAAAGCTAACAGGGGCTGAAAAGGCCCGTCGAGGAGGTGCGCCGACTATTGTCTTTGAGAATTACCGCGACTTGGCCGTCGCATTCTGCGACAAAGGTGATTTTGAGACGGGAACTGTATTTTACGAAAAGGGCCTCAAAATCGCGCAGCTTGTCAGCGACGCGGCCAGCGAAAAGGAAGCTCGTTTTTGCCTCGGCACAACGTTGCAGCGCCTGCAAAACAAGACGGCCGAAGCCATTTCACATCTTGAGCGCTATGTGGAGCTTGCCACGCAAGTCGAGGACGCCGGCGCGGCGCTCAAGGGGCGCCAACAGCTTGCGATCGTGTACGACAGGCGCGCCCAGGAGCTCGAGGACTCTCGCAATCCGACGTCTCAGGACCGAGATGCCATTGTCGACTACTTGGAGCGCGTCGTTCGCATCGCCTCGGAAGAAAAGAATCCTGCGGCCAAAGCACAAGGAAATGCACGCTTAGGTCGCGCATTTTGCACGCTTGGAAAGCCAGAGCGGGCCATCGTTGCGCTCTCGCAAAGCTTGGACTATTTCGAAAAATCGAACAAGCTCGCGGACATGGGCAGTGTTTGTGAGTTACTTGCACAGGCGTACCTTCAAATGGATGGCAAGACTGCCAAAGCGGTTGAGTGCCTGAACAAAGCGTTGGAGATCGCTCGTCAGACATACAATCAAGCCATGGAGGCTTCTGCGTGCCGCAGCCTTGGTCTCGTTCATGCCCAAGCTGGAAACCATGATGCGGCCGTGCAATGTTTTGAGCAAAATTTTGATCTGGTGCGCAAGCATCAAAGCGACGACAACCGCGTGATTGACGATGCGCGCGTTCTTGTTGGTGTAGCCATGCGTAACGCTCGTGCTGCGGATCTTTTGCGTATGGTGCAGACTGATGTTCCCTCGCTGCTAGACTGGCGTGTTGGTCGCGAGTTTCCTAGCGTTGCAACCTCGTAAACAATCACCCACGCACAAAAAAAAAAGATAAACTATAAAACAAATAATGAGATAGCATTCTCTTGTCGGGGGCTGTGGATTCGAGGTTGCGGCCACTTTACCTTTTCAAAAAAGCGCAAGATCACGATTGGTGAAAAATAGCTTGGGGAGTTGGAATGGGATTGCGCCTCATCGAAAAGATAGAGAGGTCTAAAATGAAAAAATAAAAAATGAAAAAATGATCCGGTAAATTGGTTGATACCGGGACAAGAGCCCTGCGAGGACTCAAATGAGATCAAGACGCCTTCTCTCTCGCCAAAAAGCATACCGCAATGCAAAGAAGCTCGCCCGATGCGATGATCTGATCTTTCCTGCAGCGTAGACCTAGCTTGAGGAACGACGCTGCCGGGAAAGTAAACACAATTATAAACCATGCAACGGGATGACAGCACAGGGGACCTAGGCGCTGATGTCGAGATCGTTGGCTTCAATGGACGACGCCTGTCAGCATCATCGATGCACGAGTACGATGGCGCACTTCCACTGGGACAGCTAGGTCTTGAAATGAAGCGCGGATCCTCAAAGGTAGCCAACGCAAATGCTGGCCGTCGCTCGTTTACAAAAACAGATTCACATGATTCACATATCCTCCAAAATGATATTGAAGAAGCCCTGACAGTGCAAGTGAGACTCCTTGGTGAAAAATCAATGACCATCTCGTGTGGGCCCGGGGAGCAAAGTATTCGCTGGCTCATCCAGGTGGCCTGTCAGCGCGACGCTGATCGACAAAGGCCGCACGGGAGACTTCGCCGTCATGACGGCGCTGCGCGAGGCGCGCCAGCGCCTGCTCCAAGTCTTCTCGTTGCCACACTTGGTGGAAGTCCGCTCGACGACGCTGCGCGAATTTGCGATTGCATTGCTAGAGGGGATTGCGTCGAGATCAAGCGCAAGGTAGGTTTGCCAGGGGTCAAACGTTTTCTCACATAAGTCTTCATCATAAGTAAGGGTATACCACCTAATAAGGAAAGTAGTCTGCAGGCAGAGGATCTCACCTCCATGGAAACTTGACTAAAGGCAAAATGTATGCGTATGTCATCTTCGCGATTGATGGTAGAAAGCATCAAATGAACGGAGCGGCGAGTTCGCAGGCACTCGCGCTTGCTGTTAGTTCAATGTGTTCACTTGGTATCGAGCGAAGCGAGTGGGCACGTTTGCAAGCAGAGCTTTTCGCTAGGGTTGTCGTGAGGTAGCGGCACACGAGGCAAAAGGTATGCAAGCAAGCAAAGCGAGCAAGCAAGCTAGCTAGCAAGCGAGAAACGGAAACGAAAACGACAGTCAGAAAGGAGGTCATCGTTCGCTACACAGGGTTTGTGAAAATGGAGAACTGATTCGTTCGTTCACACCATTCGACTCTGTCATTGAAGTAGTCGTTTACTATTCCTTGGTTCATTCGTTCGTTTCTTCACTCGCTCGCTCGCTTGCTCAAACACACAATTCCTAACCGTCGAGTCGAGTCGAGTCGAGTCGAGTCGAGTCGAGTCGAGTCGAGTCGAGTCGAGTCGCCACGCGCCCTTCGCGACTTACCTATCTTTGATAGGTGCCGACGAGCACATTAGCTGCTCAAGCAGCGTGCCAAAATCGACGGCGGGCATGGGCGCGGCCACCGGGACCACTAATGTCCCCGTCGGCACCGCGGCGTGGATTCTCCTCCCCGGCAGCGCGAAGGTCGCTCGCCTCGCCGCCGGCGCCGGCGCCTCCGCGAATCTCAACATCGTCGCCGCGGCATTCCTCTGCCCCGCGCCGGCCC
>KN805381.1:498292-607312 GCA_000818945.1 Schizochytrium sp. CCTCC M209059 | reverse complement strand
GGCGTGCGAGCGTGCCGGGCGCGTCTCCGGGGGCGGCGTGCGAGCGTGCGCGTCTGCGCGGGGCCTGCGAGCGTGCCTGCGTGCCTGCGTGCCTGCGTGCGCGTCTGCCTGCCTGGCTGCCAGCCGTCCGTCCAAAGCCGCGAAGATGCTGCGGCGCGCGGCGAGCGCAGCGGTGGGCCGCGCGCGCGCGGCGAGGCCTCTGATGGCGCGGGAGCTCGCGCCGCAGGAGGCGGTGGCGACGAGGCGCGCGGCGGCGCTGAGGTTTGCGCCAAGGCCCGCGCCTGCGCTGGCCATGGCCACGGCCACGACGCCCACGGTGAGCGCCTTTGCGGGCCTCCTCGACGGCGTCGATGCTCTTGCCGTGGCCACCGGCGAGGACGACGATGGAACGTAAGTAGGTTGGCCGCTTGTTTGGTGCTGCTGCTCTGGCTTGCCTTGGCTGTTTGCAACTCCGTTGACGCGGGTCAGACGGTAGCAAAAACACATCGACGTGGAGTCCACACATGTCGAAGTCGTTGTCGATGGCTCTTCCTCACCCCTTCCAGTGTTGATCGACTCCATCGCTGCTTCGTGTGCCGGGTAAAACGGGAAAAGTCAAAGACGACAGCCAGGCAGAAAATAAAGAGGGGGTGGGTGATTCATGCTTGTCCAGTTAACTCACTTTTAGGTCCTGCTTTTCCTTTTACACATGTGCGCTTTTGCTTTGCCCAGTTAGATAGCTTGCGCGCCTGCTCGAGGCATCGTCGCGCACTCTGCCTCACGCAGCGTAGAGTTGCGTGTCGAGTCGATTTAGCGAGAAAAAAGCCAACTCAAGCTATTTCATTCCACTCAAGCCACATCCAATGAACATCTTTCTTTGGCGCGCACCGCTTGTGCGATGTTGCTGGGAAGTCGACTCCTCTGCCTCGCATGTCGCGCACGGCGCGCGCCGGACACGCCCGCGTTTCTTTCTATTCCGGGTGATCGGGACCGGGCCGTTGAACCTGCTATTAGATTTGCCACAATTTCACCATTCCAAACAAGACGATCGATTCAATGAGTCGATTCGCTCGCCGCGTCGAATGTGCCGTGTGTCCGAACATGTCACACACGACAACCAATTAATTCACTTGTGCAAAAGCACGAGTAAACCTTTGCAAAGAGGATCTCGAGGAGAGTGTACTTTCTCACTCCTTGATTCGCTTTGTCGCGAACATCAAGATCTGGAGCCACGATTCGTCCGGCGCATGCGAGATGTAGCCTTGCCTTCGCGCTTTGTCGTGGTTTCTCGGCTTGCTAGTGTACACTCAAGTTGATCTGCTCTTTTCCCTTTTTTGTTCGTTCGTTCGTTTGTTCTTTCTTCTTCTTATACGTCTTGTTTTGGTCTTTTCCCTTGTCTTCCTCTCTCGTGGACGCCAGTAATAGAGCAACGCCAATGCGTTGCCAATTTTCTCAGTCAGACGCTGCCGAAGACGGCGGCACAAGCGCCGCGCGTACGTAATCTGAAAAACTTATCTCCTGCCGTTCTGCTGCGCTGAGAGAGGCATATGCCGTTTCCATGGGTGCGATGAGGGTTGCATGCCGTTCGAGGTGGAAGCGCAATAAGACGTCCTGGAGGGCAGGTTCGTGCCGGGCCTCCAGACGTTGCAGTAATTCGGTCGCGTCCGCGTCATTGTACATGTGCGCAACAATCTCCTGTGGGCCCATTCCCTGTGCAGAGAGCTCACGTAGTGTTTGTAGGAGCCTGGTGCGTACTCTCCAAAAACCTTGGTCGATTTCGTTGGAAAGGATACGGAAGAATATTGCAATATCCGCATCGAAAGCGCTCAGTCGCGCCATGCTCGATACGATTTGCGTGGCTTCTGCAGCCATGCGTGGCTTGTCACCTGCATGCTTGCGCTTCAAGAAGCGAAAGAGCTCGACCTCCATGTCCGTCGACGTATCGTCATTGTGGCCATGCCATAGGGCGTCAATGATCGTCTTGATGCGGGCAACCTCGGCGCGGCGCGCGCTGCGCTCGTGCATAAGGGCGAGTTTATGCAGCTGTGCAGCCTGGGCACGACTCGTCCGCTCGGACTTGGCACAAGCATCCAAGCAGTATTGAACGAGGTGACTTACGACGTCGGCATCATCGCATTCTCCAGCGCGCTGGAGCATTTGGCACGCAGCATCGTCAAAAGTTTCTGCATCGAGGCCCGCTGCACCGCATACAATGGCACTGTCGAAGCACATTTTCAGGAGCTCATTCTCCGCGTCGCCAATGCTGCCCTGTTGGCCAAGTTTCGTCCCGAATGCATGGACAAACTTTGGCTGTGCGAGACCTTCATCCTCCTCCAACTTGGGTTTGGACTTGGGTTTGGATTGCTTTACGCGGCTCTGCTGTGACCTTGGCTTGGTTTTCGCTTCTTGTGCTCGCGCGTGTCTGGAGTTTATAGCTTTGCGCGTCTTCACGCCGCCATCCCCGCCGCCGCCGGGCCCCGGTTGTGCCAAGGACCCTCGTGTGCCCGTGTTGGTCCTGTCAGCGAGCTCGCGGGGTCTCATCATGGTCCTCGCACGCCGTGCGAGCGGGCAAGTTGGTCAAGCGTTGGGAAGCCTGTCTTCTCTGCACGTCCGTACGCTCGTCGGTCTGGCGCAGTCACGCTTGCGGACGGCAAAGCAAAGCAAAGCAAGCAAAACCAGAGACTCTGGGGCGGGCGCCGAGCATGCGCAACGTTCGATCGAACGGTTGCACTACACACTGCACTGTTTTGCTGCTATTATCTCCCAAGGACACGCGGCTGCTGGTTGCAAGACCTATCTTTCTTCAGTATTTTGCTGCCTGCGAGGACATCACGTTTTTGGGTCACATTTGTCGAACGGTCCACCCTAGAGCCCAGGAGTGCTGGGCAATCGATCGAGGCCTACTATCTAACTCTGGAAGACTCGGAGACGAGCGGTGGTGCGTCGTTTTTTTTTTATCTTCTTGACTGCACTGCAATGACTGACTCTGCATAGGTAAGACGCATTGAGACAGCGCGTCGCGTTCTGCCAGCTGCCACTGGTATATCCACTGGCAGCTCGCTAATCGTATGTTTAAGATCGAAGAATTAGTCCTAGCGACCTCCAGCGAACTCGGTGCTGCTGCAACGGTATCAAAGACTGCAAGGTCGACTGCGACTACCATGCCACTTGCCTAGGCTAACGCGGCTGGTACGCAACGGATTGATGACAGCGGATTATACTTGCATTGGCTAGGCCGAGAGAGATAACTGATGATGACCTCTCACTTCTTTCTTTCTCGAGCCAGAAGATGGGTGGGCCAACCAGAGAGTCGTTTCAACCTTTGGGAATGGTTATGTTTGGCAGCGTAGCCGAGCTCGGCCCGGCTCATGGAAGCAACCAGCCTTCATAGCTTGCAGGCTCAGATGCAGCATAAGAAGCCCAAACTTTGCGTACATCAGGCCCAACGGAGCACGATCGCTATGTGGATAGTAACACGATTTCTTCACCAAACAATCACACCAAATTGACTCTGAATGTATTGAACTCACAAGGACGCACTGCCGGGGCCGCCTTGACCTTTTGCGCGCTCTCGCTTCCTGCCCTGGCTAGTATGCTTGCTACATCGTGCCGTCCTGACAGTCCTCCTTTGCGAAGGGAAAGAGAGGACCGTTGAACAAACACTCGCGTTCCTCTAACGGACACCGCACTGATATCATATAAATTTGTAATAATGAGTGAAGGGTCTGGTAAGAAGCGCACAATTGGGGACCGGGCCAGCCCAGCGGCAACTTGAGACAGACCCAAGACGCCCGGCGGCGGCACCAAGGGCAGCGGGCCGGCGAGCGAGCTGGCACACGAGCGAGCGAGCTTGCCAACGACCCGAGACAAATCGAACGCTGCAGAATCACAAGCATCAAACGAAAAGAGAAAAGACCCGCGCAAGGGAGTCGTGCGCTCGACGACCTTGTGGCGGCAAGAGTCGCAACAACGAACGAGTCCCGCAACCCTCGTCGCTCTCAAAAGACGTCGAGCAGGCCAAAGAATAGCCTTCTCTCCTTTCGCCATTTGCATTGCGCCAAGGCAAGAAAACAAACAGCAAAAAAATACGTCACAAACGCAACATGGAGCTCGCGCAATCCGGCCCGCTTGTTGACACGAGCAATTTTGTGGAAAAATCAATGCAAAACGGAGCAACGCAAATTCTTGGTGGAGCCGCTGGTGGAACGACTAGCGAACGAGCCAAGAAGAAGGGACCCTCTGGGGGCAAGTGGAATCCGGATGAGGATGAGCGCCTCAAGGCAGTGGTGAAAGAACTTGGCCCGAAGAACTGGAAGGTGATCTCGAAAATCGCCTTTGATGGATCCCGTAGTGACGTGCAATGTCTTCATCGATGGCAAAAGGTTCTGCGACCAGGCCTCGTCAAGGGTCCCTGGTTGGAATCAGAGGACCGCGTCATCATCGATCTCATCAGCGCGCACGGCTTGGGCAACATCAAGTGGAGTGAAATTGCTGCCTCTTTGCCCGGCCGTCTTGGCAAACAATGTCGTGAACGATGGGTGAATCACCTCGACCCTGACCTCCGCAAGGATCCGTGGAGCGAACAGGAGGATCGAATTTTGCTCGAACAACAGGCTCTCTTGGGCAACAAATGGCGTGAGATCGCAGCGCACCTCCCAGGCCGCTCGGAGAACTCTGTGAAAAACCGGTGGAACTCGGCACGTCGCAAGCGCAAGCGCTCCGAGGCTGCAATGGCCGAAGCTGCGCGCGGAGACAGCGGGGCCAGCGACAAGAAATCGTCAAAGTCGAAGCGCGTGAAAGCAGGTAAACGCGCCAAACGTGGTGGCTCTGGTAGTAACGTAGGAGCGCGCGCGCGCGCAAAATCGGCACCGGCCTCCGAGCCTCCGTCCCCGATGTCTTCTGGTCAGGCTGCTCAGCACATTGACACATCTGGACCGCCGCCCGTCCCCACGTTGTCCTCGGGCCCCCCGCTGCCTCAATTCTCGCTTGACTTTAACGCTATGGGTGCCCCGCCGCCGCCGCCCCCTCCCCCTCCTTCATTTGGCATCACTTCCTCGAACTTTTCCTCGTCTGGAGCACCAATGCCCCTTTCGACATTGACCTCGTCGTCGTCGTCGTCGTCGTCAGACTCGCCCGAGTCGAGCGCCGGGCCGTTGACTTCGGCTTCAGCAGGCAAAGGCTCTACCGATTTCTTTGCATTTAGTACTCCGTTTTCCAGCTTTCCGAGCCTTCCGTCGGGACTCTTTCAGACATCGTCGCTGCTTGGATCCGGACTGAGCTCGCTTTCGCCGCCGCTTAGCGGTGGAGAAATGGACTTTTTCTCTGGTCCGCCGTTTGCGAACAGCCAGGGCGCTGACAAGCAAAACACACCCGGGCGCAACGACTTTGGTTTCACGCAAGGCACGCGTGCGTTTCGGACTTCCCCGGGCTCTCCGTCGGGAAATTCCTTCTCGGGCCCCGACATGCCCTTTCTTCTTTCGCGCAGCTCTGGGAGCGGGAACAACAGCGCAGAACAGCCATCGCGAAACACTCTCGGACTCTGGAACGGTCCTCAAACGGTACGAAAGAGCGAGAGCAAAACGGGAACGATGTGCGACGTACCCTCTTCTTTTCAAAACAAGCACCATCCACAGGGTCAGCGCGACCCTTCGGACCTCCAAAACTACTCTCCTCCGTTTGAAGTGATTGGCCATGCGTTGTCCGATCAAGCCAAGGCGTACCTGCGGGAGCCTACAGCCCATCACAATCGTTTTCCCAACCTGTCACCCTCTGACTCTGACGCCACCCTCGAGGTTGTCGGAATGAACACCGCCCCTTCAGGTAGCGATCATGCAAAGTTTGGAGAGGCTTTCTACTATGACGATGTTGTGCGGGCGCTGCAACGATGAACAAAAGCGTCCAAAACGAAAAAGGCTGGCACCCGAGCATGCGTGATAGTTCATTGATGTTGGACCAAGATTTGCGCACAAGTCCACCACCTTGTGGCGGAGAAAGTCCCTGCCAGTCATTCCAATGAAAGAAAAAAGTAAAAACACACACTGCAAGGCATTACCCTGGATCAAGAAAATACGAGCGTTTCACGCTCACAACTTCAAAACAAACCCAATTTCTTTTCCCCCATCATCATTTTATTCTCATTTCACTTCACTTGACTTCACCAGCAGGCTGGCTGGCTGGCAGGCTGGCAGGCTGGCTGGCAGGCAGCAGTCCAATTGGAATCATCGCCACGTAGTCGGGGCCCAGAGGTTCATTTCCTGCGTACTTCGGCAAATGAGAGCCTCAAGTTCATTGGCGACGGCACTTGTTGAGCCGCCTGTAGAGGGCACTGCAAGGTGGGCGCGCTCCAGCTGGGCGCGAAGTCGTTCGTTTTCACCGCGAAGACCTGCAAAGCCTTCGTTAAACTCTTGACGAAAAATCTCTCGAATCTTTCGCAGCTCTAATATTGCGTCAAAGGCTGCTTCGCGAGCAGCATCGACATCGAGCGATTGAATCTCTTTTCGAAGATCGCCGATTCCCGGCGCGTCAACATATGTCGATCCTGTCCATCGTTCGAGCCACGACGGGTCGCGCGATTGAGGGCTCTTGTCGCTATTTTGGTTTGACTTTCCTTGCGCTAGCCTCGCAGCAACCTTGGCCTTTGCGCCTGCCTCTTTCGCCTCTAGGGTGTCTTCCCATGGCTGCCAGACGTGCTTGGAGGGGTCTTGGCGAAGAAGGCGTATGACTTCGGCATCAACGTGTGTATTTTTGAGCGCAGACTTGAGCATCTCCATGGGGTTGGCTTCAGACCCTCTTGCTGCCTCGTCCATCATCGCCTCGCGCGTCTTCCCTTATTACGACGACAGCTCACGGGCCTCTCCGTGGAGCGTCTATTCAAGGGTTGATCACTTTCTCTCCTCTCTCCGTCTTGTCAAATTCATTTCACAAGTCGGATCCGAGTCGAACCCGCGGAGTCCGAGGAGTCCGCAACGAAACGAAACGAAACAAAGTGAGACAAGACGAAACGAATCTCCACCAACTTGAAACAAACATTACTTAAAGTGAAAAAGGTGTGTACCGCGACCAAGCGTATCAGAATTGGCGTATACTCGCGCTCGTGCTCGTGCTTGTCAGAGTTTGACCTGGCTCCGAGCGGCCAGGTGTTCCCGTGCTTGCGCTCGTGCTTTTGCTTGTGCTCAAGAGGATGCCAGTGGCCTCGAGAACTTGGCGTTCACATTCTCCGAGTCGGCGATTGAAGAAAGGAGAGTTGCAGTAGGCGACTCCGACTCTGTTCGTGACTTCGACACGAACTTTGACAATAGCGCTCACATGATGAGCGCCTTGGCGCTCAACCTACCCTGTGGCACACCGCAAGAGAATCGCACTCCGCCGGCTGCCGGAACTTCGGCAATCATCAGACAGCTGCAGCTGAGCCTGCACCCCAGCCTGTCACCTTGTACCGATAAATTGGGTTTCGCACATCACTTGTGTTCCACAACCACTGGGGTTCCGCAGCTCAGGCTGCAAATGGACAGGGATGAAGTAGCCGAGCTAGCTGCAGCAAACGCGCAAACGGCGTCGGAAGCGCCAGGCTTCATACGAACTTCGGTGTACCAAAGGGCGAGAGACCATCAATTCAAGCCCGCCCCTCGGCTCTTTCCCTCCGCCCCCCTTCCTTCAGCACTTCGCTCGAAGCGCGAGCTCGGGGCTCACAATCAGCTCGAGTACGAGGAACGGGTTCCGCACCTCGCTTGAGTTCTGCAACCACTCGGGATCTGCAACTCGCCAGCGCCAGCACGACAACATTCATCGGTGGAGGATCTTCACAGCAAATCCGCAACACGTTGCCACGTCAATATATCTTGTGTGAGAGCAAACGCTTCGAACCGCCGTAGGATTCTGCGAGCAGGCGCTGGTGGTGAGCGTGCTCCAAGAATCTACGAGACTGAAAGTTTCAGCGCGATGGAGAATCTTGTGGCCAAGGAAGACCTCGCGGGAATTCGCGCCGCTATACAACAGGACGCCAAGCTGCTGGAATGGATACCTAAGCCGCTGCATCACGCAAGCCGCGAGGGACTTGTGCAAGTCATGGGTGTGCTCATAGATCTCGGCGCGGATGTTGCCTCCGAGGAGAACGGCATCACCGCCCTTTCCGTGGCTTGCACAAATGGGCACGTGAACGCCGCACGCTCGCTACTTGATCGTGGAGCAGACGTTAATTACTGTGGATACTCTGGCGAGTCTCCTCTTTTGGGAGCGTGTCGCGAGGATCACATTGAGGTTGTCCGGATGCTCTTCGATTGTGGAGCAGATGTAAATTACTGTGGATACGCTGGCAAGTCTCCTCTTCGGGGAGCATGTCGCGAGGGTCACATCGAGGTTGTCCGGATGCTTCTTGATCGCGGAGCAGACGTAAATTACTGTGAATACTCTAGTGAGTTTCCTCTTTTGGAAGCGTGTCGCGGGGGTCACATTGAGGTTGTCCGGATGCTTCTCAGTCGTGATGATAAGATCCAGAATTGCGAAGAGGCTCTAAGAATCGCTCTCGAAAAGAAGAATGCAGACCTTGCTCGTCTCTTTGTGCAGCACGGTACGAATTTCGAGTGCCTGCGTGACCCTTTCGACTATGTCGAGGACGACGTGTTTGCTAGATTCGGTAGAGAGGACCCGTATTATCCGGATAAGCGAGAGTTTACCCTTGTCGGAAGGGCTGGCGAGGAAGGGCAAAGTCGAGAGATGATTGAGCTGCTCCTTGATCACGGCGGAGGCGACATTGACGACGTGGACAGAGAAGAATTGACAGTGCTGAAGCATGCTTGTTACCGCGGACAACACCAGCTTGTTCAATTTCTCGTTGAACGTGGTGCCGACATCAGTTTTGGCCCATTCTCTACGATGCATCCATCTCCGCTCATGATCGCATGCGAGAAAAGTCACGAATCAATTGTGGAGCTCCTTCTCGACTATGGTGTAAGCCCAAACGCGCCGTACGGGTGCGATCCCCCTCTCATGATCACGTGCGAAAACGGTGCCATGGCCTGCTTTAAGGAGCTTCTCACGTGTGATGATATACGCTTAAATGCGAAGAATAAAGACGGCTGCACGGCGCTTATGATTGCTTGCGCCAATGCTCACCTTGAAATGGTCAAGCTTCTTCTCAAGAGGGGCGCCAAGATAGATATGCAGGACCACAAAGGACGCAGAGCGCTGGCGTACTGTGCGAACGAGGCGTGCATCCAATGTCTCCTTGAGCATAGTGTACGGCTCGGACCTCGCGCTATCAGCGATGAGGAACTCCTGGGTATCGTGAGCTCGAGAGGATGTACGAGCATGGTGAATGAACTTCTCGAGAAGGGAGTCAACGTTAACTGCACGGATCGCGATGGTTTTACCCCCCTCATGCGAGCTGCCGCCGGCACGACTTACGCGAAAGCGAAAACGCTTGAAAACAAGAAGTTCGTGTCCATCGCGAAGTCACTTGTCAGTCAAGGCGCAGAGGTGAATGCCGCAAACAAAAGGGGTCAAACAGCTCTGGAGTTGACTTCCTGCAAGGACTTGGCTCACTTTCTACTCGACCAGGGTGCGACGTATGACCCTAATCATACGGCTGTGTATTCCGTATTTTGGGAATCATGCAAGGAGGGCTGGGTAGATCTCACTCGTCGATGCCTCCAGCAAGTGCACAAGTCTGACGCGAGCAACATCATGACGGATTGTCTCTTATATGCTTGCAGACATCAAAGGACTGAAACCGTCAAGCTGCTCCTCGACAATGGAGCTGATCCCAAGGCCGAACTCTGGAGAAATGGAACCTCGCTTCTGAAGGAAGCTTGTGTTGGTGAGTTCAACAAGCACAAGTCGGACCTTGTTCAGCTCCTGCTTCAGAGCTACGTATGCTCAAATATCAAAGACAAAGCCGACATCGCTTGTGCCCTTCATTGTGCCTATGAAAAGGGAGATTTACAAACTGTCGGGCTGCTCGTTCAGCATGGAGCTGACGTCGACTCGCAATACGAATCTAAATATACGTGCTTGATGAAAGCCTGCCGAAAAGGAGACGTTGCGTCTGTTCGCTGTTTTTTGGAGTTCGGAGCGAATGTGAATCAACAGGGCGATGACGGCTACACAGCACTCATGCTGTCATGCGAGCTTGGCCACGACGACATTGTTTGTCGACTCCTTGATCAAGGCGCAGAGGTCAATCAGCAAACGTCTCAGGGCTGGAGCGCGCTAAACATCGCAGTTTTGTGTGAAAATGTAAAGCTCGCACGATCGCTTCTGAATCGTGGTGCTGCTGTGAATCTACAGACCAAGCAAGGATGGACCTCTCTTATGTCAGCATGCTACAGAAGTAACATGGAACTTGCGGAGCTCCTTTTGCAGCACGGCGCAAAGCCTGAAATGCAGCTTTTATACGGACCAGTTTGCTATCATTCTTTAATCACTGCTACGCGATTCATGTACGGGATGAGAGACGGGAAGACATGCACGGCGCTCTCCATTGCATGCGCAGGGAGGGACGAGCGGATCGTCCAGTTGCTTCTGGCACACAAAGAGGCCGTTCGAGGGAGCGTTGCTTCAGATCTTGCAACTGCCTATCTCTGTGAAAAGTTCGCTCTGGCAGATCTATTCCGCCGACATGGCTTTGGAGTGAACCTTGCAGATTCGCGGGGTCGAACAGTGCTCATGCAAGCGATTGGGGGAAGCATTCCAGCTCAGAGGTGGTGTCATGCCTCCGCACCTGCTGCTGCTGTTGTCAAGACTTTGCTCGATCATGGCGCTGATCTACACGCTCGGGACAAAAATGGCGCAACAGCGTTTTTCTTAGCGATTGACTTGAACGCTCGTCGCCGGCATCCATGCAAGAAGGTGGCCTCTCTTCTTCTAACACGGGGTGCTGATCCAAACACCCAAGACAGCAAAGGCACATCGCCTCTGATGCGCGCTTGCTTTTGTGGTTCTAAGGCCATGGTTCACTTTCTTATCAAGCGCGGCGCCAAGATGGACATGCAAGACGGGTCCAACACCACTGCTCTCATGCACGCAGCTCGAGAAGGATACACTGATATCGTCCAAACGCTCATTCACTATGGCGCAAAAGTCGATGTGCGTGAAGGGTCCATGCTTCTCTTTCACGTCGCTGTCAATTTGCAACGTCGTTCGTCAGATGATATCCACGAGACAATGAACTTGCTTGTTCAACAGGGAGCCCGTATGGATTTTTCATGTCTCAAGAGCAATAGAGCACAAACGGCACTTCATATTGTTTATGATGCTGGATTCGTGGAAGTCGTCGACCTGCTCACTGCCACCAGGATGTCTGAGTCTGCCTTGAAAATTGTGGCAGACTCTCGAGAAGGAAATGCTAAGCGAAAGTTGAAGCTGGACGATGGCAAACCTTCGAAAAAAGTGCGAATGTAAGATTATTATTAATGCTTTACATTGTTTTTGCCGGCCTTGGTTTCGGAATTCGCTACGAGTGTGGCTCTGGCACGTTTGCATGCTGGCACACAAGTTGAAGCTTGACACTTGCAAGGCCTGCATCCACCTTTGGTCTCTTCCAATCTCTCTTGCACTTGCTCGCGGCAGCCACCAACTTTCAACTTTTACATCCGAATCCAACAATTTCATCATCGAATGATGGAGCCCATTCTTTCAAACAGTCAGCATCGAAAGCAACACCCGCTGTCGCGCGCGAAGGACCCCACAACGAATCGAAACGAGCATGAAAATCGCATGAAAACGAGTGAAAACGAGAAAACAAAACTCTTTCTCTCTTCGTCGCGCAAGCGACCAAGGTAGACCGCACGAAGAGCCCGCCAACTCCGTGTGCGGCGTGAGATAAAAGATTGAGAAGCCGATGTTTCGCGTTTGCGTGGTGGGCGGAGGGTCCCTGGGCACCTATTTCGCCGCAAGGCTTGCAGCCTCGGAGAATACGGCCGTCACGCTCGTTCGACGAGGAGGTGGCGCATCGACTTCGACTCACGCCGGACCCGCGCGACGAGTCGTGCGCGTGGACCTGCCGGACGGGGAAGCGGTGGAGACCGAAGTGGCCCAAGTCCTGCGCGGCTGGGAACACAGTGGTGCGCTTGATCGAGACCTTTGGCCCTTTGACCTGACGCTGGTCACCGTCAAGAGCAAAGATACCGAGAAAGTTGGCACCCAACTTGCACAGGCTGCGGCCCACGGACTCCTTGTGCCGGACAAGAGCGTTATCGTTTCATTGCAAAATGGTATGGGCAATGCAGACGTCCTGCGCTCTGCGCTAGACGGATATCCAGGCTTGCGTGTTTACCAAGGACTAACTTATTTGGGCGCGAGCGTCGTGGATGACCAACACGTGCGTCTAAACGGCGCAGGCCGTACGTGTGTCGGCCCGGCAGACGATCTTGCTTTGCAAGCATTCGCAGAGCGCATGGAACACTCTTGCAATCGTGCAAGTTCAGATCAAAGCCAAAGGAGTAGGGGGGAAATGGAGGGAGCCGTCGTGCTGAGCGATGATGTTGCGTCAATGGTTTGGACCAAGCTGCTCGCGAACGCGGTCATCAACCCAGTGACCGCGATGCTACGAGACAAAAACGAGTGCGTCGCAAGTCAGGGGCTGCGACCCCTTGTGACGGAAGCATGTGCGGAATTCGAAAGGATAATGAAGCACGAAAAAGGAGTAAAATTACTTTTGGGTGAGCACGCTTCGGCCGTGGACTTTGTTGTCCATGTAGCAAGGCAGACAGGTCACAATACTTCTTCAATGCTCGCCGACGTTCAGTCTGGGCGCCAAACGGAGATCGAAGCCATCAATGGCTTTTTGGTGCGGCGCGCGCACCAGCACAGCGTCCTCGCACCCACGCTCGAAGGGCTTTACCGAATAATTCTTGGACTCGAGGCGGGATACGCTGCGCGATAGGCTAGTTATTGTATCATCACTGGAATTTGTGTATGTGTGATGGAACGTGAAAAGTGTTCCTCTCCTCCAAAGGACCATCGCGATGCGTGACCATTATTCACTTTTCCAAACACGGTCCAGAACAGATAGGAACGGACCATCGCTCTCGATTTTAGACCTTTGGCTCCTACGTCATAGGACAAGCCCTTTTTACGACGTTTCGGAGTCCGTCGAAGCCTGAGACTCAATGTTCTCGTCTTCAGTGCCCTCTGTTTTCTTGCTGGGAAGGGTTGCGGTCTTTTCTGGATGCTTGATGTAAGTGTCCCACTTGCCGAATCGACTTCTGTGCGCCTGGTACTGTAGTGCTTTCTCCCTGTTATCCATGATCGGGCTGTTGCGTGCTGCTGCGTTGAGCTTAAGTTCAGGATCGTACATGATTTTCCTGTACGTGAGTACTGCAGCACCCAAGAGCATTGCACTGCCACAAACCACAGGAAAAATCTACAACTCCCCAGGTAGCATGCCCCGCTCATCAAGGGTGGAGCGCAAGTTAGTAAGCGAGCCTCTAGTTTGACAGTCTCCGCCGCAAACGCGCAGGAGCGGGCCCCCGGGAATCGCCGCCTCCCGCCGGCCCGACGCGAGAGAAAGCAAGGCAGAAAAACTTACGAGATGTGGGTTGATCCACACGTTCTTCTTCCTGGGCGCCATCTTCTCCTGGCCTCTTTCGCTCCAGCTGCCAACCGCGCTCTCCCGCCCTTCGCGCGCACGTTTCCAGCTCTGGCTCACTGGAGATCGCGGCGAGACCTGCCGGGCGGGACTGCTTGCTCGGCACAATCGGCATGCAGCTCACGAAAAGGGTTGCGCTCGTTTTCCCCCCACCGGGTTGCGCCAAAAAGGGTTGTTGTAAAAGGGAGTTGGGCGTCAAAGAGGGTTGCGCCAAAAAGGGTTGCGGAGGGGATGAATTTGCAAAAACCCACTTTGCTTTCGTTGCGCTCACAGTCAGTCAGCTGGTGCACAGTTTTTGCGACCGTCACGAGCGTGCAGGAGCGCAGCGTGCCGTCGAGGCAGCGAGGCGAGGCGAGGCGAAGGAAAGAGCATCGATGATAACAGGTTGGGCCGATCGGCGACGTGCGAGAGAGAGAACGACCTTGCTCGCGAGAGGCCTGGTCCTACAACTTAAAAGCAGCTGAGCAGCACCAAAAGCAGCAGCAAACAGCAGCAAACAGCAGCAAACAGCAGCAAACAGCAGCAAACAGCAGACCCTCTTCGAGCGGGACCAGGGCTCGGCTACGATCGACTCGGCTAGGCTAGGCTGCGCCCGGGCCGGCTCACCTAGGCTACGCGCGACGACAGGCCCTCGGGCAGACAGAGCGCGCAAATTGCTGGTCGCAGGATGGGGCGCGGACCTCGCGGCGAGTCCGACCGGGGCGACCTCGCCGAGGCGCCTGCGCTGACCAAGACGGGCGTCCTGGTGCGCGTGACAGGCCCAGACCCAAAGGGAATCAAGGCAGATGGGAGGCCGTTCTATTCCATGGAGGCAGGCAAGACCACATTGTCGGCATCAGGGTTCCTCTGCCCCTGCGGCGCCGTCAAAGAGGGCTGGGCCGTCGTCACGAGCGCCATGCTGTTTGCCCCCTTTATGAAGCTGCACGAAGTAACGCAAGAGCCCTTGGAAGAACTCATGGCCAATTGCACCGTTGATATGCTCCTTGAGTCCGGGGCGTGGATGCGCTGTGAGCTCGCTATCATCGTGCGCTGCAAGGAGGTGACCGAGGCCGGAACGCGCCTTGCGAATTGGCGAGCCCAATCTGTGCGAGGCATTGATGTAGGATGTATTGCCCTGCTCCGTGCACCAGGAGTCTCTGCAGCCCCGGCACCCCTGGTGCGCGTCCCCGACATCCCGACGTCCCGCGAGCTCGTCCGTGGCGAGGGTGTCATGGTCGTGTGCTCGCCCTTTGGTCTCGTATCCCCGGCCGTTTTCCAAAACAGTCTTACAACTGGTGTCATCAGCAATGTGGTGCGATCCTTTGTCGCCCAAGAACAGTCGAGCTTGTACCTTACAGACGCGCGCTGCCTTCCAGGCTCCGAAGGCGGAGCGGTCTTTGATGCCTCTGGTCATGTCATTGGAATGATCGCGCCGAGCTTGCAGCGCATGGACCAAAGCAACGTAGAGCTTGGTGCAATCATCCCATGGCGGGTTTTTGCCCCTGCTCTCGCGCTTGACCTTATACCCGACGAACCTGCCACCGCCACAGATGGCTCCGACCAAGGCCCCGGTGAACATGCAACAAGATACGCCGACAACGGCATCTTTGCGCAAGAGACAGCCTGTGAAGGCGCACTTGCCGTGGCCCGTGAAAGCGGTGGAAACGAATTGCTCGCCGCTGGCGCGCCGCTGCCCCTGCGTGCGACGGCACTTCATCAAAAGCAATTCATTCCGAAATTATCCAGCGCCGAAGAGGCTGTCAAGTGTGCAGCAGCTTCCGTGGTGCTTATTCAGGTCAACACGTCGTGGGGCTCAGGCATAATCGTTTCCGAAGAGGGACATATTGTCTCTTGCGCGCACCTCTTTCGGCCATTCACGCAAGTAAATCCGCAGACGAAGCGCCTGCAAATGCGTCACGCCAAGACCCGAATTCGCGTTAGCTTTCGGGATCATAGCCGCCGCGTGGAATGCTCTGCTCGTCTCATTTTCTGCTCCAGGGGCGCCGTAGACGTTGCGCTCTTGCAGCTCGTGGGTCCCACGCGCGATCTCTGTCCGCCGCCCGTCCCACTTCTCCCAGAGGGAATGCCTATCCCGGGGCCGGGTCAAGCTTGCGTTGCCATGGGCCATGCCATTTTCGACCCTTCGACCCAGCTACAGGCCACCGTGTCAGCTGGAGTTGTCTCGCGCATCGTTTCCAGTCCTTCGCAGCCTCGAGAGCCTGCGATTGTGCAAACATGCGCAAGTGTCTTTCGCGGTCACAGTGGCGGCCTCTTGGCGGACTCTTATGGTCGCTTCATGGGTGTGTTGACGAGCAATGCACGCCACTCAAATGGAAGCATCATTCCAGAAATTAACTTTGTCATTCCCATTCATGTGCTACGCCCGCTCCTCGCGGCCATTCCCAAGGATCCGAGTGTGCAAGCTATGATCTTTGACACATACGACCGCCCGGACCCAACGCTTCTTTCGCTTTGGCGGCTCGAGGCAGGTGCCTCGCCCCCCGAAAAGTCGCCGTCGCAACCCGATCAGGAAGATGGCGACAAAGGTTCGCGTTTTGCTGATTTCCTGCGCCAGCTGCAAGACCAGCAGTCAAAGTTGTAATAGCTCATCTTCATCATCATAATAATTTATTCATTTTCAAGCACGCTGTCAGTCTTTTTTTTTTTTTTCGAGCACGCCAACCAATGCTTGGTGCTGCGATTTACATCGCCTTCTTCTTTCTTCTCATTTTCGATCTTCTTCTACCAAGTTGTCGTCTTTGGGCTCTTCCCTCCGAGTTGTACGTACGTACACTAGAGTATACCTTGACAAATGTGACACTGATGACCTTAACGGACTGGAACGGACGTTTGAGGGCAGGCAGCCCAGACAGACCTTAAAAGCAAAGGACAAAGCGCGCGCGCGATGCGGGTCGTGACGAGATGGGCGTGGACGTGCGTCTGTGCGTGCGCAGCGTTGTTCCTGAACAACGCGCCAAGCGAGGCGTGCGAGATCCAAGGGTATGACTCTGGCGAGTGTAGAGACCCTGACGACTTTCAAGCCGAGATGTCGTTCTGCTCTGACCTTGTCACGTACAGAGCGTGTATGCCGCGGTATCAGGGCTCGTCGGTGAGCAGATGGAGCGAGCACTCCGTGCGAACCAAGGATGCCTGGGTCGAAGAAACCTTTCAGAAAGAGTGGGGTATCCGGAAAACAGCAGAGACGAATCTAACGTTGCAGGAGCTGGGCGTCGACGAGAACGGCGACGAAGGCTCAGTGGTGATGCGTTTCTACGCCGAGGGCGAGGAGGACGCATGGAACTTTATGAACGAGTGCGCGCAAGCGTACAGGAATTTTTTCTGCTGGGCCAACTTTCCTCGTTGCGACGAAGAGGACAAGAGTCTAATGATGTGCAGGTCCGTTTGCGAAAACTACTTTAAGGCTTGCGGATATGCCGAGGAAATGTGGCGCTGCGAGAGCTCGGCGCTTCTTAACGGCATCGGACTCGAGGATCCGTTGCTTTTCAAGGAGGGCCTCGAGCTCGATGTGGAGGGCTACGACGAGAATGGGACGCAGTATTTCTTGCGCTCATTCTTCCCGGGCCAGCCCTTTCGCGCAAATCAATTTGAGGAAGATGAAGAAACCCCAATTGTCGTATGCACTCCAAGTCTTAAGAACGATGCGCTTAGCACTCGTGCTCGCTCCGGATCTCTGGTTTTTGCTACACTTCTTGTCGGACTGGCGCGGGCACTGCTAGATCTCAGGTAGGACCTTTACTTTTCTTGCGCACATCTCACCGAATCTCACGTGCGCGTGCATCGCAATGAGCAAAAGGAACTAACAAAAAAATGTAAAACTACTTTTATGCGTTGGTGTGCGTTTGTTTTTGTGATGCGGTGTTTGCGTGTGCTGGACGTGACAGACAAGGCAGCAGGAGACAATTTTGTTGACGCGCGAGACCTCTGTTGGTAAAAAGGAACATTTTATAAAGGAAAACACGTGTCAAGCCGCCTTCGTGCGCGAGCAGCAACGAGGGATACTTTTATGACTGAGCGTTTGTCTTGCATTGCATCATGGATGCACGGCAACGCCCTTGGTAATATATGTTGCGTAGATTCCGCCGAGGGAAAGGACGAGAACCACAGAAAGCGCGACGGGGCCAAAGGAGTCCTCGTAGCCAGTGCCAGAGAGCTTGCGCAAAAGAATACTCCGTCGCCTGAACTGGTACATGGCGTTGATCGTGAACATGATGGAGAGACCGAGCATAACAAGACCAATGAGCCTGAGCGCGTCAAACGAGTTGTTATCCGAGCTCGCAGAGGCCATGCCGGAGAAGCCGAGCAGGGCGCTGCCGATGCTGCCGATAGTCACGCCCATGTTGAGCCAGTGCAAGTACGTGCGCTCATTGGAGAAGAAGACCTTCGGGTCGATAGAGGGCATCCTGGCTTCGCTTCGCTCGGCCTTCCTCCACTCCACGTATGTGCCACAGATCCGACCGACCAACCAGCCGCTGCCTTCGCGCGTGCGTGCGGGCGGGCGGGCGTGCGGGCGTGCGGGCGGCGGCGCGGGGAGACGCAGGCGCGGCCGGGCTCCTGGCGGGCGCGATCTCGTCTGGTCTGCCCCAATCTGCTCTGCTCTCAGGCTGCTCTGATCTGGGTCTGGCTGCTTGCGCACGCGGCCTCGCTCGCCGCGGGGTGGAGCCCGGGGGCGCAGGCCCGCACCCAGCAGCGGGGGCCAAGATTCGCTTCTGGGCCTCTCTTCCATCCATCTTCCTGGCCGCAGCCGCACCGCGCTCAAGACAGGCACCCACCCCACGTCGTCCATCGGGATTGCCATGGCATGCCGTACGGGATGGCATGCCGTGGGAATGCCGATGCGGATGCGACGACACGGAGTGCGGAAGAAAAGAGGGATAAGAGGAGGAGGGAAGGACCGTCGGTGTCGAGGATCCCTGCGACTGCGTTGCAAAGCTCGCGAGAAAACGAGGACGTGGGGATGGAGTGAAGACGCGCGCAAAGGTGATTTCCCGCACGTCGAGAGAGAAAGAAGGAGAGAGAGAGAGAGAGAGAAAGTACGCATCTGATAAGAGCATCGTCATCTCCAAGAAAACACTCTTGCTCGCCATCAGCAGAAAAGAATTCTCGCTCAGGGGAGCTGCTTCCGTATCGGTTCTTGGCAACCCTCGGAATGCGATTGCATTTTCTCTTCAAAACCCTGTCACGCTGGTATTCAAGCAAGCATTCATATCGCTGTCAAAGGAAGGAAAAATAAGTGCTACGAGGTATTTTTCTTTCCAGACTGACAGCAAAAAGTATGAAAATTGATAACAGTGGCGTCTATCTGGGCTGCTTCCCTATCCCGCTACCTGAGCTCGCTCGCGAGGGCCACCATGTTCATTCAAGAACAATAATTGTCAATGCATCGCCGCATCAACATCACAGTCTCGACCAGAGCAAATGCCCAAGAGCTCGCACGTTGCGTCGAACACTTCAATGAAGCACCAAAGCGCGACCCAGTACGCGCAGTTAGAGCCGCTCGACTGCTCTATTTCTCCTTTTCACTCTTTCCCTCTCCCGAATTCTTCTTCTCTTCCACTCTTTCGCTTTTCTCTCATAGCAGACAATACGATGCACAGGAACTTTCTACATTACCCTAAGGGCATAGTGAACTATTCATTCGCTGCTTCGCGGAGCTACACATGAAAACATGAGGGAGCGGTGAAGTCCATCAGGTCTTGACCAGTACGTTATGACGTTACTCTCGTCCACATCCGGACAGAAGCTTGACTTGATATCCTCTTCGTCCCATTCTGCTCCGCCAGGCTCGTCCAAATTCATGTCGGCGACGAGAATATGAGTTTTGGTCGCTGTCCGTGTTTCGACAACCTTTTTCCAATACCAAACCCCTTTTTTGATACGATCAATTTTGCCAGAATCGCCGGACCACTCGCCATTGATCGCTATAAAATCGGGATCCGTGAGCAAACCAATGATACTGGCATTGCATTTGTTAAGCTCCGTCGAAATGAAGAGCGGCTGAGAAGCAATGACCCAAGTTCCGAGAATAACGTACTCGAGATTTTCGGTCATTGGAGATGGCGCCAGATGAGGTTTGATACCGCTCATCAGTCGGTACATGTTTGTGTCGTAATCGTAGTTGCAGATCTCGAGCACATCACCATACGACCATCCAGAAATTGGTCCTGTCTCTTCTTGGAACATACTGAAGGCCTTCATAGCATCCAAGATGCGCGAGGCCCAAGGCCGAATATCCATAAAGGATCTATGGTACCGGGCGACACTCGGACAGAATGACTTGAAGTCTACCTCGTCCAACTTCTTGTAGTCAAAAAAATGGAGTTCGCCGCCGTCATCATGTTTGTCGATGTTGTTGCACTTGTACCGGCAGTTCTCAACTTCGAGTTCCGGAAAATGGTCTTCGATCTTGTCGCGCCAAAATTCGATGAGTTTCTGTTCGCTTCTCATTACATTAGGGAGATTACCACAGGCGTCAATTTTGAGAAGATCGATGCCCCATTTCTTGTACATTTTCACATCTCGTACTACGAGTTTTTCGAAGTTCTTCTCATCCCGGAAACGAAGATCAGAGCATGTTTTAACCCCCCCCGGAGTATACCAGGAGACAAGAAAGCCTCTATTGTGTAGCTGGGAAACATAGTTGTTCGGGCCGGTCATTCCTGAAGTGATACAGCCAATCGGTTCGAACATGTCCGACCTTGAAGTGTAGGAAGATCCTTTCTTCAAATTGGTTCGCAATGCAAATGTATTGGTCGCGTCGACCGAAGCAAAGGTACACTGCCCGTCTGTATGAACAATATTGAAGCCGGCGTCCTGAAGACCGTACTCTTTGAGAAGATCGACTTGCTCCATGATGAGACTCTCACTTGCGTGGCGATAGAAGGCGTTCCACGAGCTCCAACCACGCGGAGGACGCTTTTTTTCAGCATTGACGAAAAGATATGTGTTTTTCGCCGACTTTGTTGTCTTGCAATCACTCAGTAAAGTGCACGAGCCCGTCTTTGACTGCCATACAGCTGCTTTCGCAGTCGCGTTGACGAGATTGAAACACTCGGACTCGTCGCTTGTTAGCATATGGCCAAGAGCATCACCCTTGTTACGGCACTTGGTCTCTTTGAAAATGTACATATTGCGCTCCGAGTCAAACGTCACATCGGGAAATGACTCAAGAACTGTTTCTGTAGTTTCTGATTTTGAAGAGCCTTCTTGCTCGGGGACCTTGTACACCACAGATGTCTTTTGGTTTTTCCTCGCATCCCGAACGGAGCAATCGGTAAACCGCGAGCATCTACCTTTTTGATCAAGGCGAATATACTTGCACTTTGCCGAGTCCTCATAGCAGTACTCGAGACACTCGGCGACAGTCTTGCCCTTCCCAGATCTCGCATACTGCTTTCGTCTGCAAGTCGAGCTCAAGTAAGAGGTGAGGTTACTCAGACCGTCGAAGCTCTCGCGTGCAAAGACAGAGCCGCCCTGCACTCCACCTTGCAGATCGCAGTACTTGTACGAGGCGCAGAACCCAAGCTCGTTGTGAACAGCAGCCACGCATTCACTGTCGCTGTAGCACTCTTTCAAGCATTCATCGACTGTCTGCTCCGTAGCAGGACGAAGGATGTACTTGTCGTTCGGATTGTAGCACTTCATCCCCGGCCTCTCCGTAAAGAAGTCCGCGACGGGTGAAGCTGCTGCCGACGCTCCGATCAGGCTGGCCAAGATGGAGAACCATACGATCCCCAGCGCCCGGAGAGCACCTCGGTCATTTCTAGCCATTCTACGCCTCGATCGTCAGACCACGCCGGTGTTCTCATGCAGCAGCGATGCAGCGGTGTCTCGCCAGCGATCGTCTCGGGTCTGCTCGTTTTTGCGCGCGCCGCACTTGCCTCGACTACTGGCCAAAGAGGGTAGGGCGACGTCCGCTCACCTCATTTACCTCGCCGTAATGTGCGCGTGCTCGCTCTGGACCGACTCTGACCAACAAGATAATTAAATTAGCACAAAGTAGCCTGGAATGAATGTCGATGGAAGTGCAGGCACCACCAGCTCCGCACGTGATAACCATAGTGGCTGACTGGCTTCAATCCGGCTAGTCACTGTCTGTCATTGCTTTGGCTCCACGATTGCCTGCACTTGCAGCGGCAGCAGGCCTGCTCGCAGCGCAGCGCAGCGCAGCTTGCTGATGAATGTCGTGTGCAGACTTCACTCTTAGTTCGACTCGAAGGCCCGCCCGTGCCTATTCCTGCCAGTTTCTGACCGTCTGCTTGCGTACCACGACGTTGGTCTCACGTCAGTCGCTCGCGATGGATGGTAGCCACGGTCCTGGAAAGCAAATCAACTTGAAAGCACTCGCTTCGAACTGCAGCGGCCGAGCGCGGGCCGGAGGTAATTCGATCCACATGCCATCACAAGTAGGTGCTCATCAAGTTGTTCAATCACACGTGACTCACCATCACTTCCTCCCTCTCGTATACTTTTGCTTGCCAGCTTCGGCAGGCTGAGACTGGTCTCGTCTCCCTCACAGCCAGCTAAGCCCTGGTCTCCCGCGGCAGGCTCTCACTTACTGCCACCAGCGGGCTCTTGCGCACGTGCGATGTGACACGGAGAAAAGCAAAGCCGAGCAGAGCCGAGCCGAGCCGAGCCGAGCCGAGCCGCAGTGGCGCTCGCTCGATGGCGCCCCTGACGGATGGGGCGAGATAGAGCCATCACATCGCTTTGCTTAGCTCTGCTCTGCTCGGATCCGGGTCGCCTTCGTCTCGTCATGGCCGCAGAGCGTAGGCGGAGAAGGGCGGCTCGTGCAACGCGGGTCGCGGGGAGAAAGTATGATCGGCCCGGCGGCACGGCGTGCCGACCGTGACTTGCGGGAAGAGTCTCCTTGCGGCCAGCACGCGCGCCGCGCACGGGAAGTGACGCGAGGTCGATGCGGATGCGATGCGACGCGAACGCGAGATGATGCGAGGCGATGCGATTGCGAGACGGTGTGAGGCGACACAAGGCGACGCGAGGCGAGGCGACGCGACGCGACTCGATCGACCAGCCAAGCCGTCCTCGGAGTCGGGTCGGGTCGGGTAGGGTCGGCTGTTCTTGGCATCAGCCAGCTGCAGGTTGGAGTTGGTCACAGGCCGTGTTGATCGAGCCAGACTGATCTGGCACACACTGCACGCGAGTGCACGCGGCGAATTTTGACGTCGGCTTCGCCATTGAGGGAGAGAGAGAGAGGGAGAGGCGCGAATGGATGGATGTTGGTCACGGCAGCATCATCAGATAGGCAGGCAGGCAGGCAGGCAGGCAGGCAAAAACTCTCTTATTGCATGGCAGAGCCCGCCTTGATAAACTGCGAAGTACAGCCTGCCAGCCAGCCACCTCAAGCACCGGCCCGACGGCAGCGGCACCCGTGTCTGCTGCGTTGCGCTCGGCTGCAGCTATTTTTATTCCACATCGGCCTGCAGCTGGCAGCCAGCAAACAAAAGTGCCCGAACAAGTCGATTCGACTCGAGAAGAGATTGACTCCGGTCTGTCCGGAGGGATCGGAGGCACGGCGGATTGTTCTGGCTTGGGCTGGAGTAGCGCTGCATCTGCAGGAGCACGTCTCTCTGGGCCACGCAACAGCCATGGCAAGAACCAATTCCTTCTTGGACCAGCCAGACAAACTATCGTCGGAAAGGCCCGTCTGTCAAGTTGAAAATGAGAGAATGAAAGAGACTTCATCGATACGTCACTAACTGTAAGCACGCTTCAGCCTCCCGCGCTATTCGAGAGAAGCAATTCGATTTAGTATGGACGCCTCGTTGGAAGAAGACCAGTCTCGCCTGACGGAGTAGAGCAAAGCTGCGCTCTTCCTGAAAAGTATTAATTCAAACTCAATCGAAGAATAAGTGGTCCGCGGCTCCACGAATCTGCAACCTTGCAACGCGTCGTAGCCTGGTGGAGATCGCCACGGCGAGAACAAACTCAGCAATGACGTTTCCTGAGCTCATGGCAGATCGCATCGCCCGTGCCGAGGCATCCCAAAGAGGATTCGGAAGCTTCACGATACTCAATAGAGATTGGCCGGGTGTTGCTTGATAGAGCTCGTCTAAACTTGATGGAAGATTCCGTAGAGCGGTGAGTACAACGCAGCATCGTGTTGACGAAGTCCAACTGGCCGTCACTCACAGTCAGTCAGTTGTGCTCTGCAGTGACGTTTTCTCCTCTTTCTTGGCCGTACTGTCTGCAACTGCAGCCGCAGCAGCCACGCCGGCACCCACCTTCATAATTCTCTCCGTCTTAATTCCAGAAGTCCCGAGAAAGCCTTCGGCAGAGATGACTTGTTCGATCAAGAAGCGTTAGCACTGACAGTAAGGCCTCATCTCAAAAATGAAGTGCATCGGCAGAAAAAGCCACTTGATTCGCGCGGCAATCAAGTGGGTTGGCCATTTTGGGGAGTTTTATGTATAGAGAAAATGATGACTTATTCAGTTTGAGCAGGCAATGCGCACGTCGTGCGAAAGATGAGATCAGCTGCGCGGCTCTGAGCAGGTGAAGAAGATCGAACGCTGGAGGTTTTCAGGTCGGGACCAAAACGTGTGCACACTTAGACCCTCAGCTTCGCCGCAATGAAGAGCGACAAGAGCAGTTTGATCCCATGCATCACCGGCGGCCGTCTCCAGGTTCATGTCGGCGAGAAGGACGTGCGTCTTCTTCGCGTCACGCGTCTCGACGACCTTTTTCCAGGTCCAGACGTCATCTTCAATGTCAACAACCTTTCCAGAGTCTCCGGACCACTCGCCATTCACGGCAAGAAGCGCGCTGTCTGTGAGGGCATCAATGATCTCTTGGGCGCAATTGCTAATGTCAGTTGAGATAAAGAGCGGCTGCGAAGCGATTGCCCACGCGCCAATCATCAGAAATTCGAGATTTGGGGTCAGAGGGCCCGCCGCTGTCGATGGCTGCACCCCACTCGCAATGCGGTACGGGTTATTGTCGTAATCGGTGTTGCAGACTTCGAGTGTGTCACCATATGACCAGCCAAACATCGGCCCGGTCTCCTCTTGAAACATGGAGAATGCCTTCATGGCCATCTTGATGCGAGAGGCCCAGGGCCGCACATCGACGTACGAGCGGTGGAAGCGCGCCGCGTCAGGACACGCACCCTGGAAGTTCAGCTTGTCCAATGCCGTGTAATCAAAGACCTTCACCTCTGCATCAGGATGCGCTTCGTTGATCCAACCGTCAATGTTGTTGCAGGCAAAGCGGCAGTTCTCAACCTCAAGATCCGGAAAGTGCTCTTCAATCACTTTGTCCCAGTACTTGATGACTTTGAGTTCGGTATTCAAGTTGTCGGTCCGAGGAAGCAGTCCGCAACGATCGATTTTAAGAATGTCAATACCCCAGGACTTGTACGTCTTGACGTCGTTTGTCACAAGAGCTTTGTAGTTGGCCTTGCTACGAAAGTTGTGGTTTGCACAGGAAGTGAGTGATCCAGGAGTGTACCAAGATACGCGAAAGCCCTTGTTGTGAAGTTTTTCAACGTAGCCATTCGGTCCTGTCATGCCAGATACGATGCAATCCGTCGGTTCGACTAGCTCCGAGTCGGCTGTGTAGTCAAGCCCGTTCATTTCCGTGCGCAAGGCCGTCACGCCGTCACTCGCCATGTTGGCAAAGGTACAGAGACCATCGGTATGGATGATGTCATACCCGGAGCTCAGAAAATGTTCCTCGACAAGATCGACCTGCTCCATGATGAGCTCTTCTGTGGCTTCTCGGAAGAATGCATTCCAGGAACTCCACCCGCGCCCAGGGCGCTTGCTCACAGCATCGACAAAGAGATACGAATTGTCGGATGATGTCGTGGCGTCACACTTGGCAAAGGTCTCGCATAGTCCTGTCGATGGCGTCCACGCCCAAGCCTTGGCCGTGTCTTCCTCCAGAGCGTGGCATGCGGCTTCCGATGCCACGATACTCGAGGTAAGCACTTCTTGTCCTTGGCACGTAGAGTCCTTGAAAATGTACTTGCTGATATCGGAGTCGAAGGTAGTGGCCGGCAAATTCGGGAGGTCGCTGTCGATGGGCTCGGACGCCTCTGTCACTTCATAAAGAACCGACGTCTTTTGCTTGCCTGTGGCATCTTTGATTGTGCACTTGGTGAAACGCGAGCACTTGCGGACTCTGTTCAGTCGAATGAACTTGCAGTCCTTGGAGTCTTTGCGACAGAGCTCGAGGCACTCGGCAACGGTCTTGTCTCGACCCGAAGTTGAATATGGGCTTTCCCGACAGGTGGAGCTAAGGTGCGGAATGAGGTCCTCGTCTCCGCTGTCAAAGGTCTTCCGGGCCCACACAAAGGAATCGCTGGCATCAATCAAGTCGCAGAATTTGAACTTGGCGCACTTGCCTACGTCATTCTCTACGACGGCCATGCAGTCATCATTAGCGTGGCACTCTTCAAGGCAGATTTCCACTGCCTGCTCTTTGGCGGTGCCGATGATGTACTTGTTGTTCGGGTTGTAGCATTTCTTGGCGGTAAGCTTGCTGTATTCGTCCACCGTCGCCGCAGAAGCGGCTGCGATGCTCGCAAGCACGCCCACAAAGCGAAATACGCAAAGCATGGTGGTTTTGTGCTTGTGCTTGTGCTTGCGCTTGTGCTTGTGCTTGCTTGGTCTCGCTCAGGTCGTTTTTCTTTCTCTATTGCAACTTTGCTTTGCCGGCAATGCTTTGCCACCCTTCTTCAAGAGCAAGGAGAGACGCGCTGCAAAGGCACACGTAGTAGCGTACATGCGCGATGTTCTTTTCGGACATCGTCTACCACAAGCTGCGCAGAGCTACGGAGAATTTACGTGACTTCGTCCTGCTTCTCGGTCCGTCGAGCATCGCAACATGGTCTAGCGCGTGCGCGAGTTCATTCCTTGCTACGAGAAAAGATTGCTGGTCAAGAAAATCGGCTCGCCTCCCGAATGTCCAGCTTTAAGCCAAAAAGAAATAAAGTGGTGAGCGGGTCTCGGACGCTGTGTTCAAGCTGGCTCGTGGTATGGTGGAATGCGGAACTTGCCGTCCGTTGATAATGCAAGCAAATGCCGTGGCACAGTCACAGGCGTCCGGCCCATTTCCTTTTGTTCAGTTTCCCTCCTCCGGTTCAGACCAGCGCAGTTGCAAATTGCGTAGCGCCGCGGTGTGCTGCGCTGCGCCGCGGCCGTGAGCACATACATTCGCCTACCTCAGGCACGAGAGCACGCGCCGCGCAATTTATCGCTTGTACAATGCAGCAAGAACGCTAGTCCTTCTGCACCTTCTATCTCGCCGTCTTGCCTCGCCTCGCCCCGCCTCGAGCGTGCCGTCGGCGTCTGCGTCGTCGTCGCCGTCGTCGTCGCAATCTCCGTGTGTTGCGTCTGAGCTGAGGGGAACGCTTTTACTGACCGAACTCTGCTTTCCGCTGTCGCGCGATGGATTGCCATCTCTGCGATCTCTGCTATCCACGCACGAGCTGGCGAGTGGAGATGGGACGGTGCCAAGAGAGAGACAGAGAGAGAGAGAGCACTCACAGTCAGCGCTGCGCATACATACACCTCGCTTCGAGCTTGCGTGCGAGATTTTCCTTGATGGAAGAACTTTCAAAATCTTCTAAAATTCTAACTTCCTGAACAGGAATTTGCGCCATAAAAGACGGCGATGCTCTCTTGAATCGATCAAGCCACTCTGGCCGATTGTACCCAAGCACGTGCTTTGCGAGATGAATCAACTTTCCCTACCTCGGTCAAATGTGGCGTCGGCGACAAAAGTAGTGTCAGCGTGACGTCGGATTTCGTTGTCTGTTGCCTCTTTTGATAGTCACTGCAAGATCTTGCGGCCCGTTTCACTCGTACTTTCAAGAAGATAAAGTGAGAGGGAGGACGAGCATGGTACGGGTATGTATGCACACGGACATTCTCAGGTCGCGCTTGATTGCAAGCGAATAACGCCACCCAATGTTAAAGAAGGAAAGAGGCACGGAAAATTTGTTAAGCCAACAATCTGCCGCGCAATCAACTGCCGCGCAATCAACTGCCGCGCAAATGCTATGGATTTCGTCGAGAATCATGAATCCGTTTGTGCTTCATGGACGATATCACGTAAAAAGAAGCGCCGTACGCTACGTGCGACAACTGGGGTTCCCTTTCCATATTTTAATTCTGGACTTGCACGTCTCGACATGCAAGCGCCAACGATTCGTCGGCCGTGAACGACCCATGCGCTCTTTGATCCCAATCTGCATTTTGACAGTGCCGTACAGGCTGAACCGTGTTTCACATTGTTTGAGAAATCGGAGACCTGCTTCACTATTTCATGGGGGGGGATTTTTTTCTTTTGCAGATCAGAATCAACTGCAAGGTAAGGTATAGAGACAGATGTTCGTAGATCCAGGCAATGCCGTGTAGGAGTGCCAGAACAGTCGATCTTCTTCAGACATACATGCATGCAGTGCAGGCAATGACGAAAAACGAACAAGCTAGCAAGACCACCCACCTCACATTCGAGAGCGAGCACACGACCCGAGCATATCATTTGTGAACACAGAAGTTTGTATTAGAATGCAAATGACTTCGTCATTATTGTCGATGAGGCCTCGGATTATTCATTTAAGTGCCGCGTTCGATCGAGTGCAATGTCATGTCATGTCATTTGCCGGATAGACGCCAGAGCATTTGATCCGGCAAGCATGCATGACGTGCAGCAACGGTAAAAACAAACAAGTTAGCAAGATGACGAACTACACGATCAAGAGCAAGCACGCGACTTGACTGTGAGCTCACGACTCAAGTTCCTAGCTCGAGCGCAGCACTCAAGCATTCAAATTCGTAAGACTACTCGACAGCAGAATTCAAGCACTCGACTCGAGATCGTCACAACTCGAACACATGACTCGAGATCACAACTTGAGCACGTCTGCATGTCTGATCATGAAAAGGTGAACGACCTTGACGTTGCATAGAGCTTGCCGTGAGATCTCCAAGTATCCGAATGGCGCGCTTTCGTATCATTTTGTAGCGTGTGCGACGAATGAGGCGGACCTCGCAGCAGCCTTGTAAAGAGTACGTTCAGCATATCGCCATAGCTACTTCGACTCGAACAACATGTCTCGGTCCTTGCATTGCATAAACGCGCGTCTTGACCTCAACCTCTTCTGCCGATTGACTAGACTATAATGCTCCCCGCAAAACCCCGCGCAGCACCCCACCCCACCGCTGGTCTCATCATCCGACATCTATGATTGATGATCAATCCTGATGACTCTGTCAGTGTTTATTCCTCATGCTGACCGCTTGCCCAGCCACATCTGGGCGCTGTCACGACCACAGGCCTGGCAGGCTGGCGAGACTTGCCGGGCGGCCAGACATTGCGCAATCATTGTCCCCCCCCCCCTCTTACTTCATATCTCCCGCCTCCACCTCTCGCTCGCGCTGCGGCGGCTGCGCTCGAGACTCGCAGCTCCAGGTCACATGGAGGATGTGAGCAAGCGCCAGCGCTGCAAGATCAATATCAATATCAAGATCAAGATCAAGATCAAGATCGAGATCAAGACCATGCCCGGCTCGGCCCGGCCAAGATTCGCTCCATTATCGTCGTCACGCTCGCCGGTCACCTGGCCGCAAGATATCGATTTTCCGTTCGTGCATTCAAAACAACGGCCGAGGCCTCGCCGCCTTGCCTTCCTCGCTCGCCTCGCCCAGCGCAGCCTCACAGACATCGCTTTCCAACCAGGCTCGCGCGACTCGCTGACGCGGGCCGCCTTTGCGTTCCACCTCGAGACCTCGCTTCCACGCTTCAGCGACTCGAGGGCCGCGTCCCTCGCTCGCCTCGCCGACGCCACATCCGACTTGAGCACGCCGCATTCGCGATCTGCATGTTCTTCGTCGCCCTCGAGCACTTCGCCCTGGCCGAAGGCGTCCGTCTTCACCGGCGAGCTCGGCTTCTGCTGGGTCTCATCGTCCACGCTCGACGGCATCGACGCTTCGCATCGCATCGCATCTTGCTCAAAGTTTATGGCATTCTAGGCTCCATTCCATCGCATCTCCGCACTTTTCCGTGACCCCCGGTCGCACAACGGAGGAATGAAATGACCTCGCCGCGCCGCCGCCTCTCGCGCGTCTTCTCCTGCTCTTCCCCGCGCCCTGGCCTCGCCTCGAGGCGCCTCGCGTTGAGTTGCGTCGCGTCGCGTCGCGTCGCGTCGCGTCGAGTCGCGTCGCGTCGAGTCGGGTCGCGGCTCGCAGTACAGGCCTCGCAGCCACCCGTTCTCGCCTGCGCGACTTCCTTTTAGCGCACCTGGCTTTTTATCTTTCCTCTCCTCTCCTCTCCTTTCCTTTTCTGCGCTGCGAGTGAGTCCTCTTCCTCTCCCTTTCATATCCCTCGCGCGCTTCCCGCTCGCTCCTAGGCAAGACGCGCGCTCCTCGACCGCGATGCCGGCCTCGAAGTTGGGGAGAAAAGACGCGGGAAATGCTGAAAATGTGTAGTCGAGGTCGCACGAGTCGGGGTGGGCGGAGCGCGGAGGCGAGATGATACCCGCGCGTTACGCGCCGCTTACAGTATCCAGCCTAACGGGGTGCCGTACGAGTATTATGCATACCGCTGCGGAAAGGACTCACTCAAACCCGGACGACGTATCAGCTGCGCGCGGCATGCCGCCTGGGCCTCCTCTCGCCGCCCGCGGGAGGCGTGCAGGTTTCTTCTTTCGCGCGCGGGCGGGCGTCGAGCCTCGTGTCTGCCTGCCTCTTCTCGGCTCGGAGTCGAGTGGAATGGCGAGGAATGGAATGGAATGGAATGGAATTGAACCAGAGGAAAAAGCGAAACTCGCGGGTGCTGCCTGCGAGGCGAGCGGCGCCCACAGTGACGCCGCTGCGGGGCGTCATCGTTCGTGGAACGAGTCTCCTCGAGACCGCACTCGCGGCGCGACGCTACGCGACCCTCGCGACCCTCGCTCGCCCCGCGACCTTCACTCGCCTCGCGACCCTCGCTCGCCTCGCGACCCTCGCTCGCCTCGCCTCGCGACCCTCGCTCGCCTCGCCTCGCCTCGCGCCCCCTCCGTCCGCGTCCGCAGGTCTGCGCAGCGCGCGAGTGTGCGCTGGAGAGGCAGGCAGGTACTGGCCTGACATTGAGAGAGGTAAAAGAGAGAGGCGGTGTTCGTTCGTCTATTTGTTGATTCGCCGCGGGGATTCGTTCATAGATTCATTCGTCCGTCCACCGACCACTGCGACCGGCCGACCGTCCATCCATTCGCTGCCCCGCCCGAGCTTTCGAGCGATCGTCCGTTGCTCGCGAGGCTGCTCGGCCTGCAACAACCAGCCACCGCCGCTGTCTGCCTCAGCCAGCCAGCCGGGCCGGCCGGCCGCCTGGGCAATGGCTTGCAGAGGACAGGGCGGGGAAGAGGATCTCGGAAGAGAGGGAGGACTCACAGTCAGGCCTCGCCTTACATGCCATGTCCGGGTCACCTTTGGCCGGCGCTTACATAAAGTAGGACAATCGAAACCCATCGGCCGCAGAGATCAATCCACCCGCGAGCGCGAAGCAAACCTGCTTGATCGTAGCTGACGCGACCGCGACGGCGACGGCGAGCTTTGCGAAGGAGAGGAGGAGCACAAGAGAAGAGGCGGAGATCGAGATTGAGATTGAGATTGAGATTGAGGTTGGTCTCGAGGGAGAGAGCGAGTGAGAACCCCCAGCCAAGACGATGACGAGCGTACTCGTATTCTCCGGCGTGGGCAGCGTCAGCGCCGAGACGGCGCAAGTCATGGAAAAGATGCTCGGCGTCGAGCACGTGGATGCCGTTGCGGAGCGTCTCGAGCAGGAGCACGGCGTGCAGCTCCGTGAGGTGCTCCAGCGCGTGCGCACGGCGCCCGAAAGCCTTACCGCCCTCGAAGAAATCGTGGCGCAGCTCGTCGTGCAGCTCGGCGCTGCCCAAATTGCCCGCAGCGCCCTCGGACCCGAGGCCGAGATTGTCGTCGTCGGCCATAGCATCGGAGAGCTCGCCGCCGCCGTTGTGGCCGGCCACCTCTCGCCCGCCGAGGCCGTCGATGCCGCCGTCTGCCTCGCCCACGTGACCGGATCCGAGCAAGGAGGCCTCGTCTACGGCACCCTCGGCCCCCAGGACCAGGTCGCTTCTCTCAACCACGTTGACGAGGACGGCGCCGACGTTGGCGCTGCCATTATCCTCGGCGACGAGGCCGCAATCGAGGCCGACAGCCGCTCCAAGGTGCATACCGGATTTCCCTGGCACGCCTCCGTCTACGAGTCCCACGAGTGGCGCAAGCTGCCTGCGCGCCCAGCTGGGTTGACCGATGGCAAGACCCTCCAGCTGGCACTTTCTTTGCTCGGGGGATTCGGAAATGACGAAAAGAACAAGACCCTCTTTGACGATGAGTACTGGGCCCGTTGGACCCACACGGGCGTTGATTTGGCCAAGACCCTTGCGGCTGTCCACGAGCGTTGCGCCGGCAAAATCGCCCGCGTTGTCGAGCTCGGCGCGCACCCCATTCTCGCGCCCTCCCTGCGCCGTGCCTTTGGACCCGACAGTCCTGCTCCGCGTGCCATGGTCGACCGCCAGCGCGGTCTCCACCTCGACGCCTGGCGCGAGATTGTTGGCGCTACGCAGGGTGCCGGTGTGCTGGCTGCACTCCGCGAGGCCTTTCCCGTGGCCCTTGACATGGACGCCACCTGGCTCGAGAGTGGGCTCGCCAGCGCCGACATTGTGCAGGGCGCCGCCAAGTTGCACCGTAGCGGCGTCTTCGTGGGCCTCAAGGCCCACGACTTTTACCGGTACGTGACCCCGCAAGACCTCATTGAACGCTTTGGCGAGGTTGCCGGTGCCAAGACTGCCGAGGGTACATCCGCTGCTGCTGAGAGTGCCTCCGAGAGCGCCATCTCCGCTTCAGGCGCTCGTCCTCGTGTGGTCATCCGCGCCATGAGTTGCCTGCTGCCGGCCAACATCAAGTCGCCGGCGCAGCTGTTCGCGTTCACGTCGTCGCAGGGCGACGCTGTGCGCTTCGACGCGGGCTTTGACGGCGGCAAGCGCGCCGCTGCCTTCCTCGGGGATCTGACACTGGACTGCGCCAAGTTCGGAATCTCGCAAGGCGAGGCCCGAACCCTGGACCCGCAACAGGCACTTGTGCTCTCGTGCGTGGACAAGCTTCTCACTGAGCATAATATCGAGCAGCTTCCCGCGCGCACCGGCGTCTACATTGGCGCCTGGAACTCGGAGTTTGCCGGCGACCGCTCCTCGGTCTTTTACCCGACGGGCACGAACCCGAGCATCATCGCTGCGCGCGTCAGCCACGTCTACCGCCTCCACGGTCCTTGCAAGGTCATCAACTCCGCCTGCGCCTCCTCGCTCGACGCTGTGCTCGAGGCCCAGCGCGACCTCGCAGCCGGCACCATCGATGCCGCCATTGCCGGTGGCGTCAACCTGCTCTGGGACCCCGCCTTCTCTACCTGCATGGCGCAGTCCGGCTTCCTCGCCCCCGGTGCGCGCTGCCGCTCCTTCGATTCTAGCGCCGACGGCTACGTGCGCAGTGAGGGCGCCGCGCTCGTGCTGCTCCAGCGCCGCGAGCCCAAGAACTCGGATGCTCTTATCAACGGCTCTGACGCCGGCAAGGTCAACAATGACGACTGCGAGCCGTACTACGCCGAGGTGCTCGGCGGCGCCTCGAACCAGAATGGTGGCCGCGGCGCGAGTTTGACCGCGCCCAGCCCGGCCGCTCAGGAGGAGTGCATTGCGGCGGCTCTGCGCGCGGCGCGCGTGGATGCTGGCGAGGTGGACTTCGTCGAGTGCCACGGCACCGGCACGAAGCTCGGCGATCCGATCGAATGGAGCGCCCTCAAGGCTGCCGTGGGCACGTCCCGGTCGGCGGAACGTCCCTGCTATCTGGCGAGCGTCAAGAGCAGCCTCGGCCATCTCGAGGCCGCCGCTGGCGTCGCAGGTTTGCTGCACGCAGCCATGGTGCTCTCGCGCCAGGAAGTTCCGCGCATGGCCAACTTTGTCGAGGCTAACCCGCTCCTCGAGCCCTGCGAGGGTCTTCGCCTCGCCGCCGACGCCAACGTGCGCCCCGACCAGCCGCTCCGTGTCGCCGGCGTCTCCTCCTTTGGCTTTGGCGGCAGCAACGTCCACATCTTGCTTCGAGCCGCGCCGCAACAGCTCTTGCCCAAGCCGCTCCCGCCCGTTGCCGCCCCCGCCAAGGAGCGCAACAGCAACAGCAAGGTCTTTGTCTTTGACCGTACGCAGCAGCGCGCCCAGATTCTCGAGCAGCAGCAACAGCAGCAGCAAATGCAAAAACTGCAGCAAATGCAAGTGCAGCACGAACCCGCGCAGCAGGTTTCCTCCGCCGCTCACGAGGACGCGAACATGCAGCAGACCGTCATGGAGCAGATTTTCTGGGACGTTGTGAGCTCCGTCGCTGGCCAGGTCTCGCCCGAGGCGCAGATTCTTCAGAGCGGCGTCGACTCGCTTGGCCTCACCGAACTTTTCTTGCGCATCGAGCAAAAGATGGCCGTCGAGGCTTCCTCGCTCAGCGACTTCCTCGGCGGTGGCTATACCTGGGCCGACCTTCGTGAGAAGATCATGCAGTCTGCCAAGATCGCCCCCAGTGAGATCTCGCGCGCGCAGGCCACTGCTGCGTCGACCCCTGCTCCCGCCGTCGCGCCGCAGGCCAAACGTCAGTCGGCCCGCGCACCCGAATCCGAGCGCGAGGATGCCGTGCCGGATGCTTTTACCTGGGCTGTCCCGCGTTTCGATGGTCTTATCCGGACCACGCACGTCGGCTCGCTTCCGCGTCCCCGTGAGCCCGAGCAGCAGTACAAGGAGCTCCACAAGATCATTCAGACGCAGCTCAGCATCGGCATCAGCATCATCAATGACGGCGAGGCCGGCCGCATGGACTACGTCACCTCGGCGCTCACGCGCATGTCTGGCTTCGAAGAGCAGGACGAATCCGTCGCGCCGCAGCCGCTCGACCTCGAGGATTTGCCCTGCCTCGCGCGCCGCTTCCTCGTTCGCGCGGGTCTCATCACGCTGAACAAGAGCGTGCGCACGTGCAACCCGCACTGCATTGGCGAGGTCACCTACACGGGCCAAAAGGCCCTCGAGCGCGAGCTCCAGACCGTGCAGCGCGCCATGCGCCTCTGCAACGCTGGACTTCCTGGTCAGTCCTTTTACTCGGCGCCCTCCCCCGGCACCCTCGCCATGTTCTTCAACAATGACGCCCCTGAGGTCTACGCCACCTACGAGGAGTACCTCGGCGCGGTGGCCGACGCGATGCACGTCGAGTACGCCACGATCGTCCGTCATGGGTTCACGCTCCAGGTCGACTGCCCCGATCTGGCCATGTCGCGTCACACACGCTTCAAGCATCTTGGCCTCATGGCCTGGAAGCGCATCGCCCGCATGCACGTCAAGATGCTCAACCGTGCGCTCGAAGGCATCCCTCGCGAGGCTGTACGCGTGCACGTCTGCTGGGGCAACTACCCGGGCACCCATCACCGCGACGTGAGCGCGCGCGAGGTCATGCCCATTGCTTTTGGTATCAATGCTGGTGGCTTTGGATTTGAGACCGCCAACCACCGCCACAACGCCGACGCCGGCGCACTTCTCGACGTGGACATTCCCAAGGACGTTGTCCTGTACCCGGGCGTCATCGACACCTGCTCCTCGAGCGTCGAGGATCCCTCTGTGGTCTGCGAGCGCATCTGCCGCTATGCCCGCGTTGTGGGTCCCGAGCGGGTCATCGCCGGTACCGACTGTGGGTTCTCCACCACGGCGGAGACCCAGGGCATCCCGGGCCAGGTCGCCATGCTCAAGATGCGCGCTCTCGTGGCCGGCGCCCGCATGGCCTCTCGCGCCTTCTTTCCCAAGGTCGTCCCGGACTTTGTCCTTCGCCCCGCCCGCCGCCGTTTCTACTTTGCCCAGGAGGCGTCTGCCAAGGTGCTTGATGCCGTGCAGCCGGATCCTGCCGACGGTGGCAGCGAAGAGACGCGGATCGTGCTTACCGGGCATCTTGACCCGGAACAGGATGCCGCCCGCTTTGCGGCCCATGTCCGTCTCTTCGTTGACGTCCCCGTGCGCTTTGCCACGGACGGTTCCACCCAGTCCGAGGACTTTGTCAAGCGTGTCAAGGCATACCTCGCCGACGGCAAGCGTCGCAACTCCCCGGCCTACCCTGTCGAGGACGATGAGGCCGTCGGCCTGCTCACCAAGGAAGACATGGTTGTCTCAACGTCTGGCACTCCCCGGGACTCTTACGAGGTGGTCGTCGTCGGCGCCGGTGTGGTCGGTCTGCTCGCCGCCAAGCGCCTCATGGACGAGGGCGTTGACGTTGTCGTCCTTGAGAAGGAGGAGTTCTGCGGCGGCATCTGGACCACCTTTGCCAACGCCAAGAGCCAGGTCAACAGCTCCGAAGGCTCGTACCGCGTCGTCCACGACTACCGCTCGCGCCCGAACCGTGACCACAGTACCACGGCCGAGGTTCGTGCCGATATTCTCAAGCTCGCACGCGAGCTCAACGCCCAGGGCCGCCTCTTCACGAGTACCCGCGTCGCAAACGTTGAGCGCTCCGGCGCTTCCGGTTCCTCGTACACTGTGAGCCTCGAAAAGAACGGGGCCAAGATCACCGCGACGGGAGTCATTCTCGCCATTAACGATCGCGTCGGTACCCCTCGTCCCATTGTCTGGAAGCAGCATGAGGTGTTCTCGGGCCAGATTGTCGATGGTTTTGGAGGCGACGCCGAGAAGAAAAACATTGACTGGGCTGGCAAGCGGGTCGTTGTTGTTGGCATGGGCGCCTTCGCCGTCGAGAACGCGCGCACTGCGCTTGAACACGGTGCCAAGAACGTAGTCGTCTTGGCGCGTCGCCATGGCACCATCTGCCCCAAGTACATTGACTACATTAACTTCGTTCACCGTGCAAGCGTTGATGACATTGGCGACGAGATGAACGCCACTCACAACAGCAAGAACATGTTTCTCTGGCGTCAGCTTTACGCATCGAGCAACTCCACCATGCCCGAGTGCTGGCTCGACCTCATCAAGCACACGGGCCACACCATTAGCGTCTCGGACGTCTGGTTCGTGGGCCACTTTCTCGGTAAGCTCGAGACCTGCGTTGGCGAGATCGACCACTTTGTCGAGAACGGTGTTGTCGTGCGTGGCGGCGGCGCGGACGATGTAATCGAGGCGGACATTGTGGTTCGCTGCACTGGCTTTGAGCGTAACGCCAGTCTTGTGCCCGACCTTTCGCCCTACACGCACATGAACGCCATCAACTACCTTGACACCAACGTCATGTACCTGGCGGACGCCTTTATTGACGACGACGCCTTCAACTCCTTCTTTGGCTCCAGCGTTGTCGAAATGTCCAAGTTCTACGTCATGGTCTACCTGCACTTTTTCAAGGGCAACGACGCGGCCATTCTTGACAGCGCCGAGCTCACCAACAATGTTGATGTGCAGGATCGCAAGTGGACGGACTACATTCGCGGCGCCGAATTTCTCGTGAACAAGGTCCCTGGTATCCGAGAGAAAGCTAATGCGCTCCTTCGCAGCCGTCGGGACGACTTTGTCGATTCTCAGTCGGTCGAAGAGTATATTGCAGCCAACCGTCGCGAGTGGCAGGAGCTGCACGACATTCTCTCGCAGGGCATCATCGACGAGTCTTGCGCGCTGCCCTACCCTGACTGGAAGGCCTAAACAGCCTTTGGAAACTCGCAACTTTGTGTGATCTGAAAGAACGTCTGGGGAATTATGATACGTAAATTGTACTGTAAGTAATACCTTTTTCTGTAAACAAACAAACAAACAATCAAACAAACAATCAAAGTTGTGCGCCCCACCCCACGCAAGCGAATCCGATTCTCTCAAGGTCTGTTAACCTACGACTTGTTTTTAGAGAGAAAGATGAGAAGACCAAGCACCCCGTGGAAACATCGAGATCTTTTGTGCTATCGCCAGCTGCGGGTTCCTTCCCCTTCATTGCGCAAAAGGGCGGGAATGATGCACACATGTGGCATTGCGTAGAGCAAGATAAGCACAGAAGCAATTTGGTGCTCGATGGTCACGCTAAGAAGGCTGTCACTTGAGCAAAGTAGCGTTGGGGCCAGAGAGGGCGTTGGATTTGAATCGTATCACTCATCGTCGACTGTTGGACTCAATGTCGTGCGTAAGATGCCGTACCAATGATACCCAGAAGATGAAAAGCATTCAACGGTGCCATAGCTACTGTACCGTGGCAGCTTGCAAAAGTCGACATCATACAGCGAGCACTCATCGTAGCAGCATGAACTTGATACAGAATAGATACCATCATTGCAACTACTCGTCTGCGCGGGATCTGCGAGTGTGGTCTTTATTGGTCCCATTATTCCTCGCAGCAGAGCTTCATGTTGTAGCACTGGTCATGAGAACTGCAATTGAGATTTGCCTTTCCGTCTTGATTCACATCGAGACACCATTTTATTCGTTGATCCGCCATGATAAACGAACGTCTAGACAGTTTCTTTCACAGTCGAAGCGCAGAAGGAAAAGAAAAGGAAAGATACTTTACGAGCGCTACTAGATCCTTCTCGTTGGATTCTCTACTTACTTTCTTGTCCTATACGCCTTATCAAAAATAGGTCTGGACGTTATTTCTGTGTGAACAGGAAAGAGGGGCCAAAATGAAAGCGACGACTCAACGGATTTTGTTTTCGACACCAATTTTCTTTTTCCTTGCTGTTAGTGGGCTTGTAAATGGAGGACCTCCTCTCGCTGGTGAACCGAGCCATTGTCTGTTCACCCTTTCGGAACATCTTCAATTCTCAGTCAAGGTATCACCGTGAAATCGAACTTTAACGCAAGACAATCTCGATGAAGAAGCTGACTGCAATTTCAAGAAATCTTCAGATAGCCGACGAGTCGCATTTGCTGTAGCTCCTACCTATTGGAACTCGACAAAAAGAGACTCATCTTCGACGAGGTTGGGGTCAATTGAGCGAAGCATTGCACGAAATTGTCCCTTTGACGCAAGATCAACGATGACCTTTTGGCGCGGATCAGCGACAATTGACTGCAGAATACTCTCCCATTGAACCGTGGATACGACCTGATTTGCAAGGCATTCGAGCACATCATCAGTGTCACTGTAGAGTTTGCCAGATAGATTGGCAAAGATGACGCTATCGGGGCGTCCGCGAGCCGGCATAACTTTACCGCGTAAATTGCGGATAGCCTCGGCGCCAGGATTCATTTGTTCGGTGTGAAAGGCACCTGCAAGGTCTGTACGGACTCTGGCTCGCTCAGCTAGCTCTGGGACCCAGTTTACTTTGGTCAATTTGGCACTTGGGCCCGCCACAACACAACATCCGGGGTACAATTTGGATGCGATACTGCCGTGCGCCAACAGCGCCGTCTCGTCTTGCACGCCTTGCAAGGTGACCATTGTTCCCGGGGCAGCCTCACACGCGGATTGCATTGCTGCAGCTCGCGCGCGGAGGACACGCAAGCCATCACGGAGGCTGAGTTTCCCAGCGCCGACAAGGGCCGGGATCTCGCCTACAGAAAAGCCGGCAAAGCACGTCTGCGTACCTGGCTGTGCAAAGAGGTCGCTGCGTTCCTTGCGCAGCCTATCGATGCGGTCCAACGCGCGCACGCCTACTGCCAGCTGCGCGTAGTAGGTATTGCCGCTGAGCTGCTCTGCCGTGAGCCGCGTCACGTCCAACCCAAGCTCATCTTGGGCACACGAGGCAACACGCGCACTCTGCAGCGGCGCGACGCCTTCGCTGCGCGTGCCTTGGCCCGGCACGAGCACGAAGACCACTCGCGCCGTCGTCGCCTCGCTCGAGTCGGAAGAGACTGCCATTTTATTTCGTCTTTGTTCGAAGCAAGCGAGCTAACAAAGCCAACAAAGCGTCATCGTCGTCACTTGCATCATCACCGTTCTTCTTCTTCTTCTTCTTCTTTTCATGCTTCTTCATTGACACCACTCTGCGTTGGCAGCCTCAGCCGAGCTTTATGAGATGAACAGAGGATGACTGACATGAGACTGAGTGCGCGGCCACGGAAGGCAATTGTATTTAGTGTTGAGCCTGTCATAGTCCTGTCGCGCACAGACTTTGTGCTATCGCTTTGACGAAAGTCAACAGAGGTGCTTTTTTTTGTAGAGCAAACGAAACTTTCAAGCTTAGGGAGAACATGAGCAACAGTAGTAGAAAGTGTCGTTCGTGTGAAACGCAAAGACAAAAAGGTTTTAAGATCATGTCTTACGAAAGAATTGCCAATTATTATTATTATTGTGAATTGATTGGCGGCGTCTTCTGAAGAAATTTTTCTCCGTTGAAGCGTACAAAAGAAGATCAGCCGGGCGGCCACGTAAGTTGGCGACCACCAATAACGTGGAGATGCAAATGGTAGACACTCTGGCACCCTTCGACGCCGTCATTGATGACTACGCGATATCCAGTCTTGTCGAGACCCTCTTGGGCGGCAACGCGATTCGCCGTGTAAAGCAAATGACCCAGCATGCTCTTGTCGTCTTCCTGAGCCTTGCTAAGCTGTGAAAGGTTTCCGCGCTCCTTTGGGATCACCAAAAGGTGCGTGGGCGCCTGCGGGTTCACGTCGCGAAAGGCCATGCAGAGTTCATCCTCAAAGACCACCGTTGCAGGGATTTCACGCTCGATGATCTTATCAAAGATGGTCGCGCCTCCCTCGCTCGCTGACTTTGCCGCCGCGCGCGCCGCCGCCGCCTCGTCGTGCTTCTTGGCCTCGCCGCCGCAGTCCGCTCCATGAACCCCTCGCCGCTGCTGCAGCTGCTGCTGCCGCACATCCACGAGCTCTCGCCGCACGGCGCCGCTGCTGCCGAGCGTGCGATGCAGGACGCCGATGCGTCTCGCGGCTGCCGACATCATCGTCCTCCCCGTGCTCCGTCGCCTCCTGCTCGCGCGCGCAGCTCACTTGCTGCTCTGCTGCGGCTGCTATCTTTCCAGCGAGCTTTCTATCTTGTCCGAGAGATCTCGCATCGGACCAGCCACGTTCGCTCCATGGCGAAGACGACCGCCGCAGGCAGCAAGCCGAGCAACCTTGAGAAAACGAAGCCAAGCCAAGCCATCGGCCTGGCAACGCAAGCCCCGACCGCGGCCGTTTCTCGTCTGCCGCGCGTCGTGCTCTCGGGTCCTCGACCTGCACGTGCGCGACTTCGACCCTTTGTGGGCGAGGCCTGTCCCAGATCAGGAATCGTCCCTCGAGAGCGGAGCGCCGTAGCAGCGTCAGAGCTCGCGCGTCTCAGCCGGGCTGCGTGCAAGAGAAGGTCTCTCTTGGCCTGGCTGGCGGAATCCTCTATCTCCGCACGACGCGCGGCCGGACGGCACGAGGGCAGCGGCGACACGAAGAAGGCCGCTAAAGAGAAGCAACTTGAGCGGAAAAGGTCGTCCGTCCTAAATGACGATTATTTCGACATGGCCGGCCTTTTCCTCCTTCTCGATCACCGTCCCGCGCCACACTGGCCGCTCTCCGCGAAGGAAACATCCCCTGGCTGGGCGAATCGCGTCAGAAGTTTGTGGAAATGATCGTGGTCCATGAAGACCGACCATGAAACGAAACGAGGTTTGTTCGGGTATGTTTCATAAAAACTCGAACAAAAGAAGAAGAAGGAGCCCGGACAAATTGCGGTTCCAGAGGCTCCGGGCCCGGAACAGACACCAAACACGGAACAGGGCCGCGCAATGTCGTCGTCGTCGCCGCCGCCGCCGCCGCCGCCGGCAAAGGAGGAGTCGCAGGCCGGCACGGTGCCAGAGACAGAGACGAAGGCGGCGGAGGATGCGCAGCCGAGCCTGGACACGACGGTGTCCGGCGTGCAGGCGAGCGGGTGGAGCAGCAACACGAGTAACAGCTCTCGCGCCATGGACATGTCGCCCAAGATGACGAACGAGGACCTCGAGAAAGAGTTGCCGACAGATGAGCAAACGCCTTCGTCCGAAATCGGGGCAAACGATGGCATGCTCTTCCGACGACTTTCCGACTACGAGAGGAATCTCGTGAATGAGCAGTTCGAGGGCAGCCCAGCAAAGGAAAGCATGCTCAATAGGATGCTCAAACGGATCAGAACCACCTTGCAGGACCAAATTGCTGCCTTTTATATATATATTCGCCTCACTGCCACCTTTGAGGCCCTCATCGTCATGGCGAACGCTGTCGGTGCAACAATCTTCTTTTTAGAGTACGAGGACGACCGAAGCGGCGAACTCATTGCAGCCAAGCTCGACATGTCTTTTCTGGCCTTTTCTGTGACCTTTCCGCTTACATATTTGTTGGGCCAGGCCTTTGGGAGACGGGAACAGGCGCTACAGCACGCCGCAGACTTTCGCTCCATTCTCACATCCATTGTCTGCGCCGACCTGACCTGGGACTTTCCGAGCGCCATCACCAAGGATTGGGGTGGTCGCGCGGAGCTGCCGAGCACGCATAATCGTTTGGTGCGTGACACGGGTGTCGAACTGGCAGAAATTATTTATCAATACCTTTCCATTCCATGGCTCGTCGGGCGTGCACGCAACTTTGTCTTTCGTCATGATAGCCAACGCGTGCAGGAAGTCGTGGCGGTTCGTTTGGAAATCGAGCAGCGATTCGCAATTCTTTTTCGCCAACTGTACGGCATCGTGGAAACCATGAAGGCTACAGGCATGCCAGGCAATGAGTCCTCGCGCATTAACCAATACGTTTGGTTCTTGCAACAGCGCATCAATCTGTTGCGCAACCAGAAGATTTATCGCACGCCGCAGGCCACGCGATCCTTTGGCCGCGTCTATCTTTTTGTCTTGCCCTGGTTTCTTGGGCCCTATTTTGCCTGGGTCTACGAAGAGACTGAGAATTACGGCATGGCGCTTGCTATTTCGTGTCTTACATTTCTCGTTCTCTTGGGTCTAATCACCGCGGGTCGCGCGCTCGAGGATCCCTTTTTGCAGGAAAATGGCTTCGACAATATCAAACTCAAGCATGACATTGCCTTGCTCATTCAGACCATTGACTTTCACTTTGATCGCGCCGAGGAAATACGCCTCAGCGCAGAAGCCGCTAAAAAGGGTTAGCCAGAGTCCGCGGCAGGCTACTACAAATAAAATAGGCCTAGTTGTGAACTTATTCTTTATATTTTTTTCTACGGAAAGATTGGCCTCAACCGTCACAAAGGCAGCTGGCGACTGATGGTCATCCTCTAACCTCTTCATCGGCCCACATGATGATATCTTTTGGCCGACTCGGAACTTGAAAACCAAGAGCCGTTCAGCCACTTTACTCATTGATAGACCACTTTAAATTGAGTTCATGCAAACAGGGCACGGGTAGGCTTGCAAATTGCTGGTACAGTAGCAATACCTATGTGAACAAAGGGAGCTTTGTCTGGCTGAGTCAAAAATAAGCACGTTGCCAGAAAGGTTTTTTTCTTGTCCTTTGATGGTGTTCGTAGCCCCCCCGGTAATGTGTATTGTCAACGTTGGCCATCCATCTTCACAAAAGTTTCGCAGAATGCCACATGTGAACACCAGAACTACTGCACTCACGGGCTGTGAGCTCGCTTTGCCGGCGATGGCGAGGCTACCTCAGGGGCGTCACATGAAGGGTGCGGACAAATTGACAGCTGCAAGCAGAATGGTGCATGTCCGCACAATGTTCTTCTTTATCGCGGCGCTGCTGCTCATTAGCAATGGAGAAGCGCGCACCATCGCAACCTATATTGACGAGACGCGCCAGGCGAGGATCTGCCCTCCTGGACATTACTGTGTACAAAACGTCAAGACACCATGCGCAGCAGGGACATACAATGGGAATGTCGGTAGCGCAACGTGCCAGTCATGCCCCGCTGATGCAACATGTCCTCTTGGCAGCATCACACCTCGTCGTTCCATGCAAACGACGACCACTACTGCGCATACTAGCGTCGCTGCAAGCGTTGCTGATAATCCTGAGACGGAATCTAACGCACAAGCAACCTGCGCGCCCAAGCTGGGTTTCTATTGCGTCAATGAGGTCCTCCAAGTCTGCCCTCGCGGATATTACTGCGACAGCGCGGATGGTATTCCCAAGCCGTGTCCGGCAGACCTTGTCAGCTTTTGCCCCGAAGGGTCTTCGTCTCCGCAAATTGTAGGCGAGGGTCGCTACGTAGATATGGAAGTCCAAGAAGAGCGCATTTGCGAACGAGGGTTCTTCTGCACGCAGGGCGTGCGAACCCCGTGTCCCGGCGGTACATTTGGAGAAACACGCGGCTTGAGTGATGCTGCTTGCTCTGGGAATTGCACGGCGGGTTATTTCTGTCCTGATGGCAGCATTAGTCCCGAACAAGAACCCTGCGTCGGGGCCGCGAATTATTGTCCCGACGCCTCTGCTGCTCCTCAAGTTACGGACCTCGGATACTACACGCCAAGAAATCGAACCATGCAAATTGAGTGCCCAATTGGATTGTACTGCGTGAGCGGCATGAAGATTCCATGTCCGGCAGGCAGTGCCAACACGGACCGCACAGGCTTGCACGACCGGTCACAATGTTCGCAGTGTCCAGCAGGCTATGTGTGTTATGCAGATCTTGCACAGAATTGCGGCGGCCCGCACCAGTACTGCCCTGCAGGTGACGCCAAGAATCCATTGACGGTTCCCGACGGCTACTACAGCGACACTGTCGATGGCGCGGCGCGAAAGACTACCCGAACAGAGTGCGATCACAGCTTGACAGAACCGTCGTGCAGACTCTATGGGTACGATGCGCTCTTGTATCAGAGCTTTACGATTGTCGGAGATCCGCTGTACCGAAGCGTGGCCAAAGTCTGCGAGCGCGGACATTACTGCATTGACGGAGCCCGTTTTGAGTGCGCCCCGGGACGATACGGAGCCTCAGAGGGTCTCACCACGCAAGCGTGTTCTGGTCTTTGCAGCGCAGGATACTACTGTCCTGCTGCCTCGATCGTAAGTACGCAAATCGAGTGCCCATCCGGCGCATGGTTTTGTCCGGAAGGAACAGGGACGCCATATCCCGTGCGAACGGGCTACTATTCATCGGATGATCGCGCGAGCGAGCACATTTGCGAGCCTGGGCACTTTTGTGTGCGCGGGGTGAAACGAGTCTGTCCGGCAGGAACTTTCGGCGGCAAAGAAGGCCTTACAGGCCCTTTGTGTTCCGGACGATGTCCGGCGGGCTTTTATTGCCCGGAAGGCTCGACAGAGGCACGAGCAAACGCATGCTCAAGTCCTGCTGTATTCTGCCCTGTGGGCTCTGGCGAACCTCGCGCGACACGTGCAGGATACTACACCAAGGCGGAGCGCTCGAACGAATATGAATGCGAGCCGGGCAACTACTGTAAAGACGGTGTCAAGAGAGCTTGCCCTGGTGGCACGTTCGGCGATCAGGCCGCCTTGAACAGTGCGGCGTGCGCTGGATCTTGTCCTGCGGGTTATTTTTGTCCCGAGGGAACTGTCGTGAACGATACGTGGACGTGTCGCGATGCCTTGGCGTTGACCACTGATGACCAAACGTTTCGCGCCAACAACGTTGCAGATGATTCCTGCGTGGTCCATCTTTTGGACGTCTACCCCGAGCAATTTCTCGAGTTTTCCATCATTGGCGCTCGCAGGGAGTTTGACGTTTCCTCTTGGGACCTCGCTCATGCAAATATAGGCAGATACGAGATTTCGAATTCGCTCCGCTGGGATGCCGGGGAACTTGGCTTCCGCTCGCGGTCCAGCGATGACAACATGCGCGAAGAGGCGAGCAATGAGACGCTGCAGTCGGGTTGGCGACCGGACGCAGGCCCGAAGACCATGTGTTTTTGGAAAAAGTTCAAGTCCTCCTACATTTTCGGCATTGACGGTCTCCGCAAGGACGAGACTGAAAACGATTACTTTTTTGTGGGCACGCATTGGTCACATCGGGATCGCATTTATGCAAGTGCGGGCCCGACGTTGGGCGGATATGGCTCTGAAAGCTTTGTGGTGGCAAGCAACGAATGGATCTTCTATTGTCTCGCTTCGGGCGGTACTGGAGGAACAGCAGAAGCCTACATGGCGAGTCCGACGGACCTCGCGCCCAAGCTGTTGTGGAGCCAAAACGACAATGGTGCAGACCGTGGTGTCCTCGCAGGAAGCACAGTGTCGGTAGAGTACGGTCGCGACATGTCTGATGCAGTTTATGGAGGCTTTATTCATTGGGACGCACATCTGAACGCGTCCGAAATTCTCAACGCGCACCAAGTGACAAAGTACTTTTACCAAAACGACGCGCGTCCCGTTCGCGAGTTGCACTGCGGGGCTTACCCATCAACGGAATGGAATCAGGGATTTCTGGGCCGTCATGTTGGTCCGGTGCCTAGCATCCATTATGAGAAAGACGCTCAGGGCAACTATCAGCCGGTGTCAAACACGCCTGGCATATATCAGGCCAAGGAGTTTGTCGTGCCAAACCTTCCCCGAGCGCTCGATAACTCTGAGGCAATGCTCTTTTGTCCAGAGGGAAGTCCTCAGCCTCGAATGGCCAAACTTGGATATTACACCAATGACGCTCGAACGGTGCAGCTCAAGTGTCCACTGGGCTCCTTTTGTATGCAAGGCATCAAAAGGCCATGCCCTGCAGGGACGTTCGGCGACCGCGAAGGCCTTGCTTCAGCGCTGTGCAGTGGATACTGTCCAGCGGGCGCAGCATGTCCTGAGGGCGCATCCGAGCCTCTTGCATGTCCGGATCTTTGGTACGCCCCGCCGGGCTCTGCTTCGTGCGTAGCGTGCGGCACAGCGCAGGCTACATGCAAGACATCAAGGAATTGTTGTGTAATGTCTTTGTGATTGAACCAAGGAGAAAAGTGTTTCAATGGATGGATCGATAAAAGGATGAAGCGCTCGAAAAGGCATGACCCCAGGGGTTTGGCCTGAAGGGGGGGGGGGCGACAAAAATCCTTTTCCCCCAAATGACCAGAAGGGCATCTTTGCTCTGAACGTTCACGCCTAGAAACGAGCGAGCTCTACGCACCACCAAGAATGCTGTGTTTGACTCACACACGCAAGGTGCCGATCTCGACGCAGCAGGCTACCGAGACCAGTAGAGCAAGCGTATAATGTAAACAAATCCGCTGATGATGATAATAATGTTGATGTCAAAGAATGTTTACTCATGGTCTGAAAGGGGAATACGTGGGTATAGAATCGAGATAGAGCAGCGAGGCAACTTGATGATGATGATGATGACGATGATGATCGAAAAAGAAGCCTGCATACCTTACCACTTGGTGCCAAAGTCGGTGTCACGCTTCTTGGTGGCCTTGAGACGGTTGGCCAGCGTGTTAATGAAGCCGGTGCCGGCAGTGGGGTCAAAGCCACCGTGCTCGTCCATGCTGACAAGAGCTTCGGAGTAGAGCGAGTTGGGCGAAGAGCGGCCACGGCACATGATGTTGGCCTTGTGGAGGCGGATATGGGCCTCGCCAGTAACGGTGCGCTGGGCGTACTCCATGGAGTGCTTGAGGTAGGCCATCTCGGGCGAGAACCAGTAGCCGTTGTAGACGAGCTCGGCGTACTTGAGGGAGAGCTGGTCGCGAATGCGCATGACCTCGCGGTCAAGGCAGAGGAGCTCGAGGTCGTGGTGGGCCGCGTAGAGGATGGAGCCGCCGGGGGTCTCGTAGCAGCCGCGGGACTTGAGGCCGACGTAGCGGTTCTCGACAATGTCAATGCGGCCGACGCCGTGCTCGCCGCCAATCGTGTTCAGGTACTCAAAGATCTCGAGGGAGCCAGTGACCTCCTTGCCCTCGGTCTTGTTGACGACCTTGGAGGGGATGCCGGACTCGAAGGAGATGGTGAGGTCCACGGGCTGGTCGGGGGTGTCCATGATCTCGCGAGACTTCTTCTTGAGGACCATACCGGGGTAGTCCTCGGTGCCGGGGAAGGCGGGGTCCTCGAGCTCGCCGGACTCGTAGCTGATGTGGAGCATGTTCTCGTCCTCACTGTACGAGTGCTTCTTGGTCTGGGAGATGGGGATGTTGAACTGCGAGGCGTAGTCGATGAGGTCCTGGCGGCCCTGGAACTTGTCGCAGTAGGTGGGGTCGCGCCAGAGGGTGACGCACTTGAGGTTGGGGTCCATGCCGAGGTAGCAGAGCTCGAAGCGGACCTGGTCGTTGCCCTTGCCGGTGGAGCCGTGGCTGATGTGCGTGGCGCCCTCGTTGTGGCAGATCTCGACCTGGCGCTTGCCGATGGCCGGGCGGGCGATGGAGGTGCCCAGGAGGTAGCGCCCCTCGTAGATGGCGTTGGCGGCGATCATGGGGTAGACGAAGTCGTCGACGAACTCCTGGCGGAGGTCCTCGCAGTAGAAGGCGTAGGCGCCGCTGAGCTCGGCCTTGCGCTTGATCTCCTCCTTGTCCTCTTCGGTCTTGACATCGTCCTGGCCGAGGTCGGCGATGTAGGCAGCGACCTCAAAGCCGAGCTCGTTCACAAGATACGCGAGCTGCGTGCTGGTATCCAGGCCGCCCGAGTACGCGAGCACGAGCTTGGGCTTGCTCTCGTCCGGCTTGCGGAACTCCGTGCGGTTGAACTCGCGTCCGCCCGCGGCCGCCGCGAGGCCGCGCGTCGTCATGCCCACGCCCGCCGCCGACTTCTGCACAAGCTTGCCGCCTGCCGCCGCCAGGCTGCGTCCGCGCATCGCCGCCGCCAGCATCTTGCCTCCTCCTCTCGCCCGCTCGCGCTGCCGTCTGCCCGCCGCTGCTCCTCCGCGCTCTGCTGCCGCCTGCCGCTCGCTCGCTCGCTCGCTGCGCGTCGGCCTTGGCTTTGCGGGTCTGCTGCCGCAGGTTTCTCGCTTTCCTCTTCTCGCTCGCCAGCCACGCATCCGGCGCCGCATCACCGCGCAGTGTGGTGCAATGCAATGCAGTGCAGTGCAGTGCAGTGCGATGCGATGCGGTGCGGTGCAATAATGTAAGGAACGCAGGGCAGTGCGATCGATGTAAAGCAACACAGAGCAAAGCAAAGCAAAGCAAAGCAAAGCAAAGCAAAGCAAAGCAAAGCAAAGCAAAGCAAAGCAATGCAAAGCAAAGCAAAGCAAGGCAAAGCGATGCTGTGCAAGCAAAGCAAAGCAACGCGATGCAAAGTAGCAACTTGAGCAGCGCGATGCGATGCGATGCGATGCGATGCGATGCAAAACAGTGCGATGCAGGGCAAAGCGAGGCCTCGCGAAGCAACGCGAAGCCCACGCGGATAAGAGCGACAGAAGGCAGTGGATGCAGTGCACCGCAGCGGAAGCGGTGCACTCCGGAAATGCACAAGGAAGGAAAGCCATGCGAAAAGCCAACGCGATGCCAAGCCAAGCCAAGCCAAGCCAAGCCAAGCCCACGCGGCGCGACGCGATGCCCAACCAAGACCAGGAGGCCGCGGCCCCGACGCATGGGGTGAACTTGAGACGTGCACTCGAGCAGCGCAGGTCCGCGCTGGCGAGCGAGCGAGGGCCGGCGGGGGCTGGCTGCAAGCAACGCAAGCGCAGGAGGGAAGAAGCGAGGGCTGCGCGCACACACGAACGCGATGGCAGCAATAGCAGTATATACTAGCTCCCCAGCACGCTGCATATGCTCCTGCAGGTGCTGCTATACAGGCACTCACACACACACATACATACATACACACACACGCACGCACTACCTGGCAAGAGCCACTCACAAGCAGCGAGCAGCAGCACGCCGCGGCGTGCTCGAGGCGTCCAAACAACTCGTGGAGGGTGGCACCGCGATCGATGGAGCGCAGCGGGCGATCGAGTGGCGATCGGCGCGGCGCAGACAGTTAGGCAGCGAGTGCGAGCTGCCTCCGCTTCCCGATGGCCGGCCTCGCGATCGGGCCGGACCCGGAAGGCAGGCGGCATGGTGGGTGGTCATGAACAGGTTGGATGGCACAAACAGCGTCGACAAGAAGACCAAGCGAGGCCTGAAGATCCGGCCAGCAGTGGCCAGGGTGCCAATGGTGGCTGGCGCAGCAGCGGCGGCTGGATGTTGAACGGGACTCGCTCGCTCGCTGGCTGCAGCTGGCAGTGCACGCACGATCGATTGCTCGCAGGAGAGCTTTGGCTCGCAGGAGGAGATCGACGACGAGACCTGGCGGAAAGGGTGTTTCTCTCGGGTGCTGGAGGCCTAGCGAATGCAGCTGCAGCTGCAGTGCCCGCTGTATTTCGCCTGATGTGAGTGAGCGATGGTCCATGACGCATACTATGGCCAAAAAGGATACACCACCACGACCAGTTCTGCAGCATTAAGAGCTTGCAGACCCTGATCAGAGCTCTCCCCCTCGACCGGCGGAGGAATCGGGGGCGCGCGAGACGCCCGCAGAGATAGGCTCAAGATGCGCAAGCTCGACGCAAGTCGCAGGGAGCGAGCGAAGAGAAATGCCACCCGCCCACGGCGATGATGGCGACGGCGAGCGCCTCGACCTCACAGAGTCCGGGGCAAGCAAGCGGGCAAGCCCAGAACTCGGACGAGGAGGGGAATCACCTCGAAGACACGGACGCGCGCTGCGCACGCACGCACATCGGCACGCACGCACATCGGCACGCACGCACATCGGCACGCACATCGGCACGCACATTGGCACGCACATCGGCACATCTATAGTCGCAGTCGGACTTCAGCGACTCCAGCTAGAACCGGCAAGGCAAGGCAAGGCAGAAAAGGAGAAAGAGAAAAAAAGTCATGACGACGAAAAGATTCGCCCTCCACGTGCCCGACGCGACGCTGGAGGACCTGCGCGAGAGGCTCGCGAATCGAGACCTTAGCTGGCTGAGCGACTTTGTCCCGCCTGAACGCGGAGATCTTCCCGACCTCCGGGTCGATGAAAGGCTCGTTACCTCGTACGCCAACGAAAATTACAGCGTCTCCGGGTCACCCTCAGCCTGGAGGTATGGCATCGAGCCGAAGACTCTCGAGGAAGTGCTCAAGTACTTTGAGACGGACTTTCTTGACAACTGGCGCGAAAAAGAAGCCAAGCTCAATGAATTACCGCAATACATTGCCGAGGTAGAACCAGGTGTAAAGATCCACTACATCCATGCGCGATGCGCTGCCGGCGATCAAGCACTGACCGTCTTCTTGCTGCACGGATGGCCCTCGACCCTCTTCGACCACCACAAAGTTGTGCCCCATCTTATCGCACGAGGATACAACGTCATTGTGCCATCGATTCCTGGTTTCGGCTATTCGCAAATTACCGGAGATCTGGTGCCGCACAGCGGCGCGGCTCGCACTGCCGAACTTTACGACAAGCTCGCCTGTGAGGTGCTCGGACTTCCCGCCTATGCTGTGCAGGGCGGCGACTGGGGTGGGGCTATCGGTACAATGATGGCTGCTCGCTCGAGCCACTGTATTGCTCTGCATTTGAACCTGCCCGTTCCGATGGTCACGAAACGGTTTTCCCTGCTCAATGCGAACAAGGTTGCTCGTCTCGCAGCATACGCGCTTGCTCCTTCGTTGACGCTTGGCCCGCGCGAAGCTTCTGCAGCAGAAAATCTCGTCGCGTTCCTCCGCACGAACACGGGGTACTTTCTGCAGCATGTTGCGAAACCCGCCACGCTGGGCCACGCGCTGCGCGAGTCCCCGGCAGGCCTTGTGGCCTGGATCATGGAGAAGTTCTACATTTGCACAGACTTTCGCAGCACTGGCAATGTTTTCGATGCCGTGTCCAAGGACGAAATCCTCACCACCGTCATGATGTTTTGGGTGACTGACTCCATTGCCTCTTCTATGGCCTTTTACCGCCACTGCCGCAACCTCGCAGATGAGCTTCCCGATTTTGTCAGCGTGCCAACAGCGCTTCTGGTGGCGCCCTGCGAGCCCCTTCAAATGCCTCGCCGTCTCATGGACCTCTCGTTCAACGTTCGCCGCTATACAGAGCTTGACGTAGGCGGCCATTTTCTACCAATGGAGCAGCCCGAACTCTTGGCGAACGACCTCGCAACCTTTCTGAAAGAGGTTGGTGCCGTGTCGCCCACCTCGCGGCCCGCTCGTGCAGAGCTTTCCTCCTTGCAAATGCTCCGCGCAAGTCTTCCGCTCGTATCGTTGCCCCTCATGGTGGGTGGGGCTGCAGCTCTGATTCGGAGTCGGCTGTGACCTCTTTCCTTCCATTATCGAAACACAACGTCGCACTCAGGTGCAATAGCATAACTAATTTTATTATGTGATGCTCCACTCCCACATGTTTGGCGAAAGAAACATCATGAAAGGGAAACTGAGGCGGACCAAGAAAGGAGGGTGCCACGCTCGTCACACACGTGAGCATGGCTTTTTTTGTTTGATGACAGTACTGCGAATTGATAATATGAATCAACATACGGAACTGCTTCTCGCATTGACGTCCTTCATCGATTCGTGCTTTTGCTTTTGCTTTTGCTTTTGCTTTTGTTTTTGTTTTTGTTTTTTCTTTTGATTTTGATTTTGATTTCAACGTTCTGAAGTGGAGACGAAGAAAATTTATCATCAAGAAATTTCATTTTCGCACTCGCTCCACTTGACTGACAGAGTCCTTTCGTAAAACAGGTTTCGCTTTTGTTTCCAACAACGACATCAAGTCAAGACGAAAAGAAAAGGAAACATACGAGGTTGTTCGTTTTACATGTTTGGTTTTCCAAACGGAATGGATGAACGACGCGTCGCGAAAGATGTATCATGAGAGAGCGGGCTGGGGTGGACGAATGGTGACGCCACGCTCATAGGCTGCAAGAAGTACATCCGACAATAAATTGCGAGGCAGCTCGACAAAGCCCTTCGTTCCAATGACATCTCCAAAATTGCGAAGAATAAAGTCAAAGCAGCGACGACGCAATGCCAGCGCCTGCCGCTGGTCCGCAGTTTTAAACATGATCGAGACGTTCTCTGTGGAGATCGACTTTTGGATCGCAATCTCGCACAAGCTTTTGAGACGGTCAACAAGAAATTGATCCGCAACGGCCAAGAGATCGAGAGCGAATTCTAGGTCAACACCCTCCACGAGCGCTTGGACCTCGTCTGTGTACAAAAATTCGAGCAGCGCCAGAATAACGTGGTACTGCTGATCGCGAAGGTGCACCTCGCGCTGATTCGCCTCGCGCATTGGACCATCCAGCATCGCTTCGAATGGCTCGCATCGCGCCATAATGATGGCCCGATGCGCATACAATGGCCGCCCTTCCACGACAAATGTCACGTCTGCACGCGCTGGGTTGTTGAGCATCTTGCGCAGATCCAGACTCAGCGTTGACGTCGGCACCTCTGAAGAGCGATCCGGCTGGCCTGTGAGGCACACCGAGTGATAAAAGCCCGCCGCGATTTGCGACACGTGATGGTCCGCCAGCGCAGTCACACGAGCGGGCGACGCGCAGCTCTCGGTGTCCGCGCATCCAAGCTGCGAGTGGTTGTTGCGTCCAAAGGCAAACACTTTGCCATCGTCAGAGAGCAAGAGCGTATGGTAAGCGCCGCAAGCGGCGCTGATAATATTGTCCGAAATGCCAATCACACGTTGTGGCTGCGGCTGGTTCACACGTGCTCCGAGACCCAACTGACCGTAATCTCCTCTCCCCCACGCGTACACGGATCCTTCCGAGGTAAGTGCCACCGTATGGTAGTAGCCACAACTCAGATGGATTACCTGGAGCGAAGATGAAGGCCCAGTGGAGCTGCCGGAGCGTTGCAGGCCAAAGCCAGCTGCATGAAGCCTCGCCGGGGCAGCGGTCGGGCCCAGCGGGTGCATCACGTGTACCGGAAGAGACTGCGGTTCGCTCGCAGTCGAGGACATGCCGAGCTGGCCGTTGTCGTTTTTACCACAGGAAAAAACACCAAGGCCGTCAATCGAAATCACGCTGTGATACTGTCCTGCCGCCAAGCTTAGCACGACGCCACGTGGCAAGGCCGTCAGCTGCACAGGGACATTGCGATCAACATTGTCGCCAAGTCCTAGTTGGCCAAAGTCGTTGCGACCCATCGCGAACACCTCATCGTCGCTCGTAGACAGTATTGTATGGTGATAGGAGCAGCTCACGCTCACAACGCGACGACTGGCCAGGGCCTCAACGAGACGCGGTCGCGATACATGCGTCGTTGTTGCGTGCCCCAGTTGGCCCCGAGAGTTGTAGCCAAACGAGTACAACATGCCTTCTGAAGTAATGGCGAGAATGTGCTCGCATCCATTTGCTGAGCACAGAGACACAATGCTCTTGTCGCGCAGGGACACTACTTCTTGAAAAGACGATACGCGATTCGTGTGTCCCACGCCACACTGTCCTGAATCATTATAACCGACCGAATATACGGCGCCTGATCGCGTCAAGATCGCCGTGTGCTCGTTGCCAGCCACAACCTGTTTCGGTTCGAGACCCTGGTCTGTGAGAAAGCTCACAACCTCCGGTACGCTTCTTGGTTCAACGTCTCCGTGTCCGAGTTCACTGTAGCTATTTTGGCCCCAGCTTAGCAGGTGAACGCCTTGGCCGGGCTCATCGGGCTCTTGTTGGTGGTGTCGGCGTCCTGCTTGCTGTTTGATCTCTGCAGCATTCGAGCCCAGGCCCCTTGATCGCCGCATGGCTTCTGCATTCAGTTCTGCATCGCGCCGTGCGCTCTCGCGCCACATGACGAGTCGCGGATTTTCATCTTCCTCAACCACCACCACGCCGTCTGCGTCTTCCCCGTCTGAGCGATTATCGTTGGCTCTCGAGCTCGAGGATCGACTGGCCCCTGTTGCAGTTCCGCTGTTTTCCAGATTAGCTGATTCCGAAGCCGCGGCCGAAGTAGAAGTAGCAGTAGCAGTAGCAGCAGCAGCAGCAGCGGACGAAGCAATTTCTGCCGCCGAAGTGGCCTCGTCGACCTCGTTGCTGTTTTCATCCACCTCGTTTTGGCTCTGATGTTGCTCGAAGCTCTGGGCGCCGACGTCATCCGCCGCGAGGTCCTGGGCCGCCTCGCCGACGCTTTGCGGCGTGCTCGGGGGCGAAAATCCGGACATGACCCCACGAATTGCGCTACCGTATCTCCCCCGCAATCGCCGTCTTCGCCGTCGTCAACGTCGTCAACGTCGCGCTTGTCGCAGCCCCGACTTGCTTCGTCGCAAATCCGCGACCTGCCGGGCTTTGGAGAACGGCGAGCCGGAAAAGCGAGCTTGCAGACCTGGCCGCTTGCGGGCCCTCGCGCAGGGTCGCGCGGCGCCGGGCTCCCCTTCCCTCCGGCCCGCGCCCGCGGTCTCTGCGCGCGGTGACGGCGGCAGCTGCGGCGCGGGAGAGCTTTGCTTTGCTTTGCTTTGCTTTCCTTGCCTGCGAGACGCTCTCCTGGGAGAGATCCCGCGCGGGCTCTCATTCAACGGCTACAAAACTAGTCACAACTAGTTCTCAAAAAGAGATCTGGGGCCTCTTCGCTGCACGGCGAGGCGAGGCCAAACAGTCAGTGAAGCAACACAGTCGTGAAGCAAGCAAGCAAGCAAGCAAGCAAGCAACAACAACGGAGCAGAGCTCGAGGCGGCGCCCGAGGAGGCCGTGAAGCCGCCTGTGGATGGGCGCACGAGCGCCGACGACCTTCGACGGAGCTGTCTGGCTATTGTGTGCGAAGGCAGCGAGGCGTGCGTGCGCAAACCGGGTGAAAAAGAGCCCAACAAAAGGTTCGTCACGCGTGCTTGCAAAGGCCAGAATAACCTCACCTTGAGCAGCAAGCTTCAGTAAAGCAAGTCAAGTCAAGTCAAGTCAAGTCAAGTCAAGTCAAGTCACGTTGATCGAAGTTATAGCTCCAGTGAGTGTGCCTGCTTGCCTTGGGTAATTCATCCTACGTGCAACTCGATTGAAAGAAGACATATCCACAGGACAGATGGAGAGAGCTGTCAAACGGGAAGCCGAGACAACGGCAAATGAGACAACACGCAATGCAGACGATGATGTCGCAGCGCCTCCACCTGCAAAACGAATCAAGACGGAAGATCAAGATGGCGGAACCGACATTGCCAAGACCGGGGCGCACGTTCCAAATCAAGTTCCTGCAGCATCAGATGCAGCACCAACCCCCAGCCCACTTGACGTTATTGTTGACTTGCCCCAGGGCACCACCGAAGCGAATGGAAGCGGCGCAACCCAAGAAGTAGCGCGTGGGTATCGCTTTACATCTCCTGCCGGAACGCCCCAGGTGACTCCTTTTACAATGTATGACGCCATTCATGGGCCGTTGCGAGTCGTTCCGCTTCACGATCCACCTCGTTTGACGATCAAAGAGCTCGTCCGATCGCGCGACGGCCCAGGTCTACCGCTCTGGACGCAGGTCCATCTTCGCGCAGGCGCTCGTGCCATTTTGTGGCTCGAAGTTGAGCCCGGTGGCAAGCTCGCCTCCATGTGTAACGAGGCACATGCGCAGAATGCAGTCTATCTTGCGCAGAGTGGTCCCGAGATGCACTCGGATGCCTTTCAGGTGTGCCTCGTACCGAAACCACCACAACGCAAGCGCCCTGAGGCCTCGCAAGAAGAGGCGGCAGCGGTCAAGACGGAAGAGGTGGCGCCAGTGAAAACTGAAGACAATGATTCTCCAAGTGCACAAGTCCCCGTAGGCTTTCTCGTGTATGCGGTGCCCAACGGGACCTTTGGTGAAGAAGTTATCGTCAAGAACGAGAATGGCAAAGATGCAAGCGCGTCGATCGCGCCTTTGCCCTCACGGTTAGCAAAAGGTATACTTTCGCACGCACAGCTAGGTCTCGTTCTCGGCGTAGAACACACGCTTTCTTGCATCTATGATCTTACCTTCAACAAACCTCCTCGAGAGACGGAGCTCGCAATGCTACAGGAATTCGATAAGAGACAACGCGTCTCGCTGGCAGGAGGAACGCAGATTATGGCCCAAATGGAAGACACTTGGCTCGATGACCTCGCCGTTCAAGAGGACGCTCTTGTTCCCAAACCGGAGGCCGCAGATGCGCCGACGGCCGAAAGCGCCTCCTTGGATAAACAACACCCCGTGGTGCGACTCTCGTCCGCAGAAGGCGAGCTGGTTCTCACCAAGATTGCATTTGGGCCGAATGGAAGCTTCGTGCGAAGTATCCTTGTACACATTCGGCCCGGTTGGCCAGAACTTCGCCGCTACATTCTCAACAACCAGCAGGGGGCTAACGAGGCGCAGCAGCAGCAGCAACAGCAGCAGGGTGCGGCCAAAGAGGCTGCTTCTTCTTCTTCATCACCACCTTCATCATCTTCGTCGTTACTTTTTCGTGTTTTTGCATGCTGCAAGCAGGCGCGATCGCGGCGCGAGGCTCTCGAGCTCTGGCGTCTGCTTGACCCGGACAGCGAGCTTCTCGTGGACACAGGCGGTCTCTCGAGTACGCGTTCGCGTCTCTACTCGCACGCCACGGCACCGGAGCGCTCGATCACCGCCGCCCTGGAGGCCTTTCCTTGCGAAGATCAGGTCACCATGGCAGTGGATAATAGCACGCGGTGGTTTGGTCGTTCTGGACTTGCCAAAGTATGGCCTGTACGGCCCTACGAACCATATTCCGGCAACTTGGACACTGGGCTTGCCGCCGTCCTGCACGCAGTGCACGCGATTCGCAACATGTTTTATGAGCGTTGTGACCTGCTCTCGCGAGAACTGTCTGGTTGGCTGCGCCAGCTTGACGCCGAGGGCAATGTACTCGGCAGCCTCTTGGTGGGGCCGCAGCCGTCTGTCCCAGACCTAATGCAGTTGGTGCAGTTCCAAAAGCATCGTTGGCTACAAGAATTTCAGGCGCCCCAAACGCGGGGCGTGCCCCCGGAGCTTGCCGCAGCCAAGGACTTTGCAGACCCGATCTTGCGCAGCAAGTGGCACATCGTCGTGGACACGAACGTGCTGCATCATTGCGCGTCGGATCGCTTCGAATTCTTCAAAACTCTCGAGCACACGCACGGCGACTCGATCGTCATGGTGATTCCATTTGCGACCGTGCACGAGCTCGACTGGCAAAAGCATCACGTCAAGGACCCGGTCAAGCTCGCCAATGCGACGGCGTCAATTCGGTACTTGAATTCTCAGGTTGCGGCCGGCTCCCGCTTCATCGTCATGCAATCTGTCTCGGAGGATGCTCCACATGCCGCCAAGCACAAGCACGTCAAGCCATTCAATGCGCAGAATGATATGCGCGTCTTCGAATGCGCGAACTCGCGTGTCGCCGCTGGCATGCGTACACTCGTGCTGTCCGGTGACACGAACTTGCGCAACGTTTGCATGTCGGCCAACGTTCCGGCCGTGCGCTTCCAGCCACTTTGGGGCATGCTCAACAATGCCAACTATCAGCGGCTGTCCCCGGAGCACTGGTTGCGTGCTCTGCAAAAGATTGAGCAGGATAAGCAAGCGCGCTTACAGAAGCGGCATGCAAACCAGCTTAGCTTGAAGTCATAGTAGTAGTAGTCGTAGGCCTAATAGTGGTATAGTCGCAAGAGAGAAAGAATGAAAGAATGAAAGAATGCTGCTTCTTCGAGTCCTTGCTTGGAAACTCGTCTCAGCGAGCGAGCGAGCGAGCGATCAAGCTCGACCCTTTTCTTGCGTTGGCAAACCCGCGTTCAAAGCCGGCTCCCCAAATCTGCAGCAGCACACACGCGCTGTCGCTCGAAGCGAAAAATCATGGACGGGCGCGCGCTCAAGCAAACTTGGACATGGACACCGGCCACTCGTCTGGCTTTCCTCCCCGAGGGTCCCACGCTTATGCTCTTCCGGCAATGGCTTCGTTGCCCCTCTGTCCCAAGCCGCCGCGAGTCAAGGCCAGGCAAGAAATCCACTTCGCACACGTGGTGTGCACGTGCACACAGCACACACATAACCAACCGGCCGGTCGGAGGAAGGGGGCCACGTGCTTGCTGCTGCTGCTGCCGCGCGCGTGTAGTACGGCCCCGGCGAGCGAGCGAGGGCGCGAGGCAAAGAGGCTTCGCGAGCGAGAAGCAGAGCGCGAGCGAGAAAGCGGAGTCGTCGCTCGGAGAGCGAGAGAGCCCGGAGCAGCAGCAGCAAGAGCAAGAGCAAGAGCTAGAGCAAGGGCAAGAGCAAGAGCAGCAGCAAGAGCAGCAGCAGGATGGCGCTGAATGTGCCGGAGGACGTGACCGAGGCGTTGGCGAGCGTGCGGAGCGACGCGGCGCCTGAGGACTTCCTGCTGGCCGGGTACGAGGACGACGACACGCTCAAGGTGATCGCGTGCGGGAGTGAGGGCGTCGCGGGGCTCAAGGCGGCCCTGCCCAGCTCCGATGTTGCGTACGGTCTCCTGAGATGCCAATTTATGGTGGAAAAAGTGGGCCAGGTGGCCGCCGACACGACCAAATTCATCTTTGTGCTGTGGCGGCCAGACGCGATCCCCCTCAAGCGCAAGATGAAGATCGGGCGCTACGATGGCCAAGTCAAGAAGCTCTTTTCGAGCTACCACACCGACATGGATATCAACGACGAGGACGAAATCTCAGACGAAATCATTCACGATATGCTCGCCAAGATCACGCAGACCGCCGATCGCGTGACGACGCGCAAGTCCATCACCATGTACCTTGGCGGAAACAAGGTCGGCTGGAACAAGACGCGCGAGGTTGTCAAGCCCGACTCGCGCAACGAGTTCAAGGTCATCAAAGGTGCCAATATTAAGTGGACCGAGGGCGCCGATCAGGAGCTCGCAGCCGCCCTTGCCGAGGTCCGCGATGACGCATCACCCATTCGCTGGTGCCTAGCCACCTATGTCAACAAGGATACCCTTTCGTTCAATAGCAAGGGTGAAGGCGACGTGAGCGAGATGCTTTCGCACACCAACGAGACCCAAGTCTCGTACGGACTCTTTCGTGTGCAGGAGCAGATTGACAAAATTAGCGCGACGCGATTCTGCTTTGTCGTGCACACCCCCGACTACGTCCCGCCAATGGCCAAGGCTATGATCGCCACCCACAAGGGCGCGATCACGCCTCTTTTCCGTCCGTTCCACGAGGATTTCCACATTTCGGAACCAGAGGAACTTACGGAGGAAATTGCGCTCGAAAAAATTGCGAGCAAGTCCGGAACCAGATCCCACGTCACGGAGCGCAAGCAGGAGAAGCGAAAGTCCTTTTTTGCGCGCAGTTTTCTCGGTGGCGCGAACAAGGGCAAATTGTCGCTCGAGTTCACCAACAAAGAGGAGCTCAGCGAAGCAATCGCTGATGTGCGCAACGATGCAACGGAGACGAACTGGGTCATTGCGGAGTTGATTGGTCAGAATCACGATCTCAAGCTCGACTTCTCTAATTCCGGAACGGGCGGTATGGATGAGCTCCTTGACGAGCTCGACCCCTCCAAGATCATGTACGGCATCTTCCGTGCTGAACAGGTCATTGACCGCTCCACGGTCGTAAGGTTCTTTTTGGTCCGGTGGCAAGGTGCTGATGTGAGCATGACAAAGGCAGGAAATGCTGGCATTCTTGTTGGGGCTGCTTCTGCGTTCTTTTCTCCTTACCATTTCAACCTCGATGGGTCCTCGCGCGACGAGATTACCGCCGGTTATGAGGCCCAGATGGTGTAGGCATTGCGAGACCCAAGGTCGGGATCTGTAGACGTGCATATTTGTGCGTAAAAATATGTTAATTTTTCTCTCCTTTTCGCAAGGTGTTCGATTCGCAACCAGGGTGTTTACGATCTCATGTGATGGACTTGCAAGCACCACCACCGACGCCGCACTTGCCTTTTCCTCTACTGCTTCCTTTCCTATTTTCTGTTCTCTGGAGCGCTTAGTCTACGTGGTACGTTGACCTGCTATAACAGGACCTTTTGCCCCGCTTGGCTTGAAAAAAAGTAGTAGACCTGGTATGCCGTCCTCTCCACAGTTGTCAGGTCTTATGGATGATGATGATGATCACTGACTGACTAAAATGACTGCGCAATCTTCGAACGCGAACCGAGACGTGCAGGCTTGCGAGGATGCAGGGCGCAGTGCGCGCAGCGGTGGACGTGGGCAGCGGGTCGACCAAGCTCGTGGTGGCTCGATTGGCGCAAAAGGCTGGCGGCTTCGCGATCGATGAGGTCTTGATGCAGCGCGAAACCGAGGTGCTCCTCGCGCACGCGCTCGAGTCTTCGACGTCCAAAGCCGAAGGGAGGGAAACCGCGACGACAGCGGGAGAAGGTGAAATTGGCGCTGTTGCCCTGCAAGAGTGCCGCGACGCACTACAAGAGTACAAGAAGGCGGCCCTGGATCTTGGCGCCCCGAATCTTGAAGGCGTCGGCACGGCTGTCTTTCGTCTCGCCAAGGATGGGCCAGCCTTTCTTGATGCCCTACGGGAACAAGACGATATTAATGTTCGACTCATCTCGCAGGCCGAGGAGGGCAAGCTAGGCTGGGCGACTGCATGTGCAGTGACAGGCATGTCTCCGTCCGAGGAAGCCGCCAAAGATCTCGTGTGCTGGGACAGCGGCGGGGGTTCCTTTCAATTGTCGTGGAACCAGGGCAGCCAACTCTTCAAGGGCCCCATGGGCACTTCAACTGTCACGGCTGCACTGGTCCGTTTGCAAGGCCGCGAATTCTCCTCGGCAGTCTCGCCAAACCCGGTCCAGGCCTCGCATGTTGATGGTCTGCGAGACTTTATTCGCAAAACTCTCGAACCTCTCGACAAGGGCGACTGCCCCATTGGGAGCGAGACCTCTCGTGTGGTGGCCATCGGAGGCGATACCTGTGCGTTTAACATTGCTCGCTTGGCGATTGGAAGCGACGCTGCGCCTCATGTGGTGCATCGAGAAGCGCTCGACGCTGCCATTGGCCGACATCTTAACCTCGACGACGAGGCGCTCATTGGGCTTGGCTATACGCGTGCGCTGCAGCCAAGCATGGTGGTTTCAAAGCTTGTGCTTGTGTCCACGGTAATGGAGATCTTCAACGTGAAGGCCTTTGAGTATTGTCCATCCACGGGATCTTGTCTTGGCGTCTTGCTTTCGCAGGCTGCAGCGGCATAATTAGCGCACTTGTCTCATTGGTCTCAAGATTTCGAATGCCTAGTAGCTGGCGAATGACTCGTGCCTTCCTGCCTTCTTTTACCTTTCAAGGAAAAATGATGAAAGATGGTGAGCCTTACATTTTGCTTTTTCATGATTAGCTCCTTGGCCTACTTGCCTCTTTCAAATCAAAGAATTATCATGGTCTTGCTTTCGATGGTCATGGAATGTCGATCAATCACTGGGATTCACGAGAATTATTTTTGTCACAAAGCTATCTCGCTAGCTCGTCCACCTACCTCCGTAGACACACAAGATGCGTGGCTGGGCTGGTAAGCGATTCTTTCCGTTTGGGGATATGAAGATATCATCTCATCGCACTTGTGGAGCTTTCGGCACAATGTGAATTGGAAAATTTTCATCGCAGCGTCCCGTCCAGCTTTGGCTGCGCCAAATGAATCGCGCCAACTCGACTTTGCCCCTTTTCCGCTCACACTGTCTTGACAGTCCTGAATCGAGACAGAGTCGATGGATCTCACAGTCTCCGTGGGCTCTAGTCCTGGAATTGAGACCGTCATTTTGTTTGGATTCTCTAGAGTGTGTGCGTGGTGAAGCTCATTCTTGTCACTACCGTTTGCGGCGCTGCCCGCACGAAGAAGCAAAAAGAGAGGAGAGGGCACAGCTGTGTTTGATAGATCTTCTAGCTCGCCGCAAGCTTGACAGCCCTGGGCTGGAGGGAGGCCATTTTCGACGTTGCTGCAGATGCATGCGGTGTTGACGAGGCAGGAGGCGTGCCGAGCTTGGACTTGGAATACGCGTACAATGTTCCCGCGGCAAGCGAGATGGAAATGAAGATGACAGACTGGGAGTTGAGCTGCGTGTTGAACATGATGATGCCAATGATGGCCAGAGGGATCTTGTTCATGGCACCGACCATGGCATACGTGGTGGGTGAGGTCGATTGCACGCACTGAAAGGAAGAAAGGCTGAGGAAGAAGCCAATGCAGCCGCTCACCAGAAGAGTCGCAAGGAAGCCATAGTCTGTCTCACTCGTGATTTCGGACGAGGAAGATGACGCAAAGCTCTGAAACATGCTCTGGATGTCGCTGGTGACCACAAAGTCCGTGACGACGACGAGTGGAAGAGAGAGGAGATTGTTGTAGTAAACGCGGCCAAAGGCGTTGAGTTTAGACTCCGCCATTGCGCGTGGCATGTAGAGAACGTAGGCTGCTGTGATTACGCAGTTGCAAGCTGCCCAAAAGTAACCCAGTGTGTTGAACTCAAGGTCGCTGCGACCGGCCAGCACGGCACCTACAAACATGAGCCCGAGGCTGCCTGCAATGCCTTGCGAAACGCGGCGTCCGTAGAAGAAATAATCGCCCATGGTAATGAGAATATTTGTGGAGTTCTTGAAGATGGTGGCCATGGGCACGGAGAGAAGGTTGAGGCTGAAAAACGAGGTGAGAAGCATGCCTACAAAGAGGAAATTCAGCGGGATCCAGGCGATGAGTTGGCGCGTCTGTAGCGAGGCAAATTGGACCCAGCCCATCCAGCGCGCAAATTGTAATAAGAGCACGCTCATGGCATTCTGGTACAAAAGGAGCACCATGTGATGGTGAAAGTGGTAAGATGTAAGAATGACCTTGTTGACGAGCGTCATGCCAATTGAGAACGTGCTGTAGATCAGACAACTCAGCACGGCTGTGCCACAGAGCATCTTGAGACGCTCTAGCCCTGCGGCGAGACCCTTGGAGCGAGGAGCGCTGTCTTTTTTCGAATTTTGGGGTCCGATGAGACCATCCATGAGGTTATCCAGCTCTGCCTCTCCAAAGCCGGCCTCGGTCACGCTGGAGGAGCTCCGACTACGCATCGGGTCCTGTCGCGCTGACCTCGTTTCCTCCGTCATGATTTCTGCTGGTATAAAAACTTGGCCTCGAGCACTACGCGCCGAGCACTGCTATCACCTGTTTGGTTTGGCGCCGGAGCGAAGTGATGTTTATAATCTTCGCTGTTTGTTGCCGGGAGAGAGACGGTTTCCAACGTAGAGAGACAAGATGATGACGGATTGATGAATTGATTGATTGATTGATTGATTGTGACCTGACAGACGTCTGAGACCTCTCTCCCACGTTGGAAAGCGCCAAGCAGATCGAAGAGCGAAGAGCGTGCGCCACGCTGGCCTCGACTGTCCGTCCGCACGCAGCAGAACAGGCCCAAGCTGGCAGGCTGGCAGGCTGGCAAGTATACTATACTATACCCACGTCCGCAGAGAGACAGCAGACGAGCAGACCCGGCGTTCCACTCCAACCTATCCAGAGTCGCGTGCTCGTTCAACAAACCTGTCGATCCGGTCTGCGCTCTTCCGTGTTGTCGCGCCTTCGCGCCTGCGTGCGCCTGCGTGCGTCCGTGCGGGCCGCCCTCTCCTCTCCCTGCCTGTTCCTTTGTCTGCGAGAAGGTTTGCTGCTGCTGCTGCTGCTGCTGCTGCTGCTGCTGCTGCTTGTGCTGCTTCTACTGCTTGTACTGCTTGTACTGCATGTACTGCTCCTAGGCCTACCTACACCCACGCATGCCGCGTGCCCCTTGCCACCTCGTTTCTTCCAAACCTTCCACCCGTTCCAGACCTTCTTACCAATCTTCCCGGCATTCCATACATTCTCAAAGTTCCAATACTCCTCGTCGTGCTACCGCCGCTGCAGCCCGTCACGAGGCGCCCACCCGCGAGAGTCTTCCGCGACGACGCGCATTAAATGCTCGAAACCTTTTTTTTTTTCCGCGAGCGCTGTCGGCGCCGGCCCGGACGCTGCTGGCGGCAGAGCTCTGCATGGCGGAGCAGCCTGAGCAGCAGCGCAGCGCCTCGCCAGCCAGCCAGCCAAACTGCAGAGGCGACAAGCTGGTAGAAGTCCCGGTAATCAGCAGCTTTTTGGTGTCTTTGGGCGGCGCCGCGAGTCTCCCAGACTGCCCCCCTCCGCGCGGCGCTGTCGCGGCAACTGCGCGAGGAGCGCACCGGACCCGGGGACATTTGCCCACGGCCTCGCTGCTCTGCGGCCCGGCCGGACCGCCGACGAAGCTCCGGGTCCGGTGCGGGCCGCACGGCCAACCGCGAGTCTGGACCCGCGAATGTGCGCGGCAGACCTCGATACCGGGCGAGACCTACGACGCGCTCTGAGCAGCAGAGCCCGCGAGAGACGCTCTCTCGCGCGCGCGCTCGGCACGACCGGCTGCGAGGCGGGAGCTTGGTCTGCGCGCTTCGGCCTTCGAGCGAGCGAGCGAGCGAGCTAGCTAGCCAGCGAGCGAGGCAGCGAGGAGCAGCATGATGAAGGTGTCTCCCTGGCACCGCCTGCTGCGTCAGGCACGACCAGTGGCCGCGGCCTCGCGCAGCGCGAACACGAAGCTCGGCTCGGCGACGAGGGCCTTTGCGTCCTCGTCGTCCTCGGCCTCGGGCGAGGGCGCCTTCGAGGGCGTCGTCATCAAGAACCACTCGGGCCGCCATGCCGTTCCGCAGCAAAAGATGAAGGCCAAGGCCCCGGTGCCCTTCCAGTACCAGGAGCTCTTTGAGCACGCCAACCCGGTCGACACACCGTATTACAGGCTTGACGACGCCAGCGAGCACGTGAGCACCTTCACCCTCCCCAGCGGCGAGGAGTGCCTCAAAGTAGAACCCGAGGCCCTCCGCAAGCTGGCGGCCGCGGCCCTTCACGACATCTCTCACCTGCTGCGCCCCACGCACCTCGGGCATTTGCGCAAGATCCTCGACGACCCAGAGGCCTCGGACAACGACCGCTTTGTCGCCCTCCAGCTGCTCAAGAACGCTGTCGTGGCTGCCGAGATGGTCCTTCCTAGCTGCCAGGACACGGGTACGGCCATCATCATGGGAAAGCGCGGCCAGCACGTCTTCACGGACGGCGAGGACGAAAAGGCGCTCTCGCACGGCGTCTACGACACTTACACGCTCAGCAACCTGCGTTACAGCCAGGTCGCGCCCCTTGACATGTACACGGAGAAGAACACCGCGTGCAACCTTCCGGCGCAGTTCGACCTCTTTGCCACCAAGGGTAACGAGTACCACTTTCACTTTATGGCCAAGGGCGGTGGCTCGGCGAACAAGACCTTTCTGTACCAGCAGACCAAGGCTCTTCTCAACCCCAAATCCATGATGGACTTTGTCAAGGCCTCTTTGCTTCAGCTCGGCACGGCCGCCTGCCCGCCTTACAAGGGCGCTCTCGTCATTGGCGGTCTCTCTGCGGAGCAGAACCTCAAGACCGTCAAGCTCGCCTCCGCCCTTTACTACGATGACTTGCCCACCACGGGTAACGAGCTCGGCCGTGCTTTCCGCGACATTGAGATGGAGCAGCAGATCCTCGAGATCACGCGCAACCTCGGCATTGGCGCCCAGGTCGGCGGCAAGTACTTTTGCCATGACTTCCGCGTCATCCGTCTTCCGCGCCACGGCGCCTCGTGCCCCGTCGGTCTCGGTGTTTCGTGCTCTGCGGATCGCCAGGCCAAGGCCAAGATCACCAAGGACGGTGTCTTCCTCGAGCGCCTCGAGACTAACCCTTCGCAGTTCCTCCCGGACGTCACGGACCAGCATTTGGAAGACGCGAACACCGTTGACATCAACCTCGACCGCCCCATGGCTGAGGTTCTTGCGGAACTTACTCAGTATCCGATCAAGACTCGCCTCAACCTCACTGGTACGCTGATCGTGGCGCGTGATATTGCGCACGCTAAGATCAAGGAGCGTATTGAGAACGGCGAGGGCATGCCCGAGTACATGCTCAAGCACCCAGTGTACTACGCCGGTCCTGCCAAGACCCCGGACGGCTACGCCAGTGGCAGCTTTGGTCCCACCAGTACGTTTTCCGCTTCCTTTGACTTGTTTTCGCCTCGAGAACCTCCTTTTTTTTCTCGGACGCTTGTTTCTGTTGCCTTTCCTTTTCTCCGTTCGAACAATCTCAATACTAACATGTTTGCTTTTGCAACAATTTGTCACAGCTGCTGGACGCATGGACCCGTACACGAACCAGTTCCAGGCCAACGGTGGCTCCATGATCATGCTTGCAAAGGGCAACCGTTCCAAGATGGTCACGGACGCCTGCAAGAAGCATGGTGGCTTCTACCTTGGCTCGATTGGTGGTCCCGCCGCTATTCTTGCCAAGGATGCCATCAAGAGTGTTGAGGTTATCGACATGCACGAGCTTGGCATGGAGGCCGTGCACAAGATTCGCGTCGAGAACTTTCCTGCCTTTATCATTGTTGATGGTACGTTACTTTTTCACGCTCGCTTGCATCGTCTCGACGCATGCAACTCACGAATTCTTGCACGTTTACATTTCATTACGTTACAGACAAGGGCAACGACTTTTTCTCAGAGTGGCTCGGCTAAATGTTGCCAATTGTTTTCTCCTCATCTTCTTCTTCCTCTTCTTCTTCTTCTTCGAACCTCGCGCCAGTCATGCACTGACTGGCACTTATCGGCTTCGGTATTATCAACAGCGCCTGCGGCGACGCCCGCTCGACTTAGCACCTCGAGCGCCGAGCGACAGCTTCGCCGCGCACAAAAGGCAAATCCATTTACATACTCTGTGCGGCGCAGAGAATGGGTGCGATTTCTTGCTAGATATAACCATCACAACAGTCATCTGTCTTGTCACATTCCATTCCATTTTAATTCGATTCGTTTTTGCCTTTCTCCAACGCAAGCAAATTGGTTGGAATCGCCACTTTCCGCATTTCGTTCCCCACGTTTGCGTTTGCGCGCTCTTCGTTTTTCTTTGCCCGTCACATCCGATTCTGATACATCTCGTTCTGCAAATGCGTTGGCCTTCCCTATCCACGCACTCCATTCCCATCTCGCCCCATCGGGCCAGCGATGTCAGCATGCTCGCCGTCTCCGTGCACATCTCCCTGCTCGTCGACTCCTGGGCTTGTATACCACGTAAGATAAGCAGGAAGCCAGCCTCGACTCGACTCGACTCGACTCAACTCGATAGAGCAGTCTTACATCATTGAACGGTTGAGTGTCCCGTCGAGACAGCGAGCGTGGAGACGCGAGGCAGGGCTCGGCGAGAAAGGGACATGGCGACGGACGTGATGGCGGCGGCGGCGGCAATGCGCGCCGGCGCCGGAAACGTGAGCGTGGTCGAGGTCGAGGAGGAGCATGAGGAGGTGGAGTTCCTCGTCTTGGTCGTGTTCATGGCGACCCTGCTCATGTCGCAGCTCCTCCTGTACCTGTCGCGCAAGCTGAACCAGTCGCTGGTGCCGGAGGCGGGCCTGCTGCTCTTGCTGGGTATGGCCATCGGCGCCATCATCAGGGCCAGTGAACACGGCGGCATCCTCACGGCCGTCGGCAAACTCACAGAATTTGACGAAAATCTCTTCTTTATTGTGCTCCTGCCCCCGATCATCTTTGACTCGGGCTTCACGGTGCGCAGGGACATGTTTATCGGCAACTTCTTTGTCATTCTCGCTCTCGCTGTCGCGGGAACAATCATCTCCACCTTTGTGGTCGGCATTTGCATGTATGCCACATCCTCGTCCGCGGCCGGCTCCATGTACCAGACAACGTGGATCGAAAGTCTCGTATTTGGGGCCATCATCTCTGCCACAGACCCTGTTACAGTGATTAGCGTGTTTCAGAGCATTGGTGTAAAACCAGCGCTTCACATTCTCGTCTTTGGCGAGAGCGTGCTCAACGATGCTGTCGCCATCGTCCTTTACAGAACTCTGGTTCTCTTTGAGGACAAGGCGCTCGATGAAGACGCTACGGCCCCTGTATTGAGCGCCGTGGGCGAATTTGCCATCAATCTCTTTGGCTCAGCCTTCTTGGGCATTGCCATTGGCATTGGCAGTGCCATCCTCTTCAAGTGGCTCCGGCTTTGGGAGGTGGAGCTGCGTGAGCTCGAGTGCACCGTTGCTGTCACGGTGCCCTATCTGTCGTACACGCTAGCACAGGGCGTGAACATTTCTGGTATCGTCAGCATGCTCTTTACGGCCATTTTCATGGCCTCCTTTACACGGCACAACCTGAGCACCGAGGCCGCCAAGTTTGTGGCGGAGATTTTCCATCTCCTGGCCCACATGGCCGAGACCTTTGTCTTTATCTACCTTGGGATGGCCGTGTTCACGGGTGACGGGACCTGGAACACGGGTTCAATCATTTATGGATTCGTTGCGGTGCTTGCATGTCTCGTGGCTCGCTTTGCAGCCATCATTCCACTCTGCACGATTGGGAACATTTTTCGCCCGCGCTCACAGCACATCTCGTGTGCAGAAATGTTCATGCTTTGGTTCTCCGGCCTCCGCGGGGGCATGGCCTTTGCGCTCGCTGCGAGTTCCTCGAACACGCTTTCGCGCGAAAGTACGGGGCAGGTCTTTGAGGCTGCTACAACGATAATCGTCTTTGTGACGGTTTTCCTCTTTGGTGGTAGCGTGAAAATGCTGTCAAACCGTCTCGATCTCGTCGACAGATCTGCACCATCTCCGATTCCGTCCCCTTACGCGGACGAGCGCCAACTCATCAACCAGGCGAGCCCATCGTTTCCCAAAGTGGATTCTTTTACTGCAAACAATGGCATGAGCAGGGAGGGTGGTGATTTAGCGGAAGTCGAGCTTGCCGATTTGTCTGCAACGACGTCGTCAAGCACGGCAGCATCATCGGGCGAAGCGGCGCAGAATCCGTTTGCGGAGGCAGCAAGGGTTTCTGCATCTCAGGATGAGTCGACGGGCATCGCTTCGCGCTGGGAACGCTTTGAAAACCGTTTCTTGAGACCCGTGCTTATTCGGCAGAGTGACAGTGACAATCAGCGAAGCAACACCGTGCGCGACATTTCAGAGCTGGAAATTGACGCTCACGACGACCTTGCACACATTTAAAAAAAACGAAACAATAACAGGGTAGCGAGAAACCGCTGAATGGAGAGGCAGAGAGACAGAAGATGCCTTTGGCATGTGCATTGTCGAAAGACAGTAGCTCAAAATGGTGACTTCCACGATGATAGACACTACGCCCTTTACCGTGAATTACAAAACATGTATGTGAAATTTGATGAAATTTGTCAGCCTGAATCAGTTCTGTCAGCCAGAATGCGTTCTTGAAGATTGGAAGAGCGATAAGACAATGGGCTGTCACTGCGAGACTGGCAGATGGAAGGTTGAACGGACTTCTGTTGGATGAATGTCGTTCACGGAAGTGCGCAAAAATCTCGAATGAGAGCGAATTCTTGCGATGTTTCCATTCTTTTTCTCTTTTTCTTTTCTTTTTTTGGCTGCAACTTCTTCTTCTTCTTCGGGGGGAATATAATGTTACTTTCCGCCAGCAGCAATCTGCCGGGCGCGAAGGACCAGGTACACAAAGACGCCCGCCGTGGCTGGGCTGGGGAGAAAGTCTTCGGCAGTGCTCCACTCGTTGGTTTGATGGTACAAAAAGTCCATCGAGGAAAAGAGGCTCACCTGAAGCGTCTCCGGGTGGTACTCGTAGAGCCAGAGCACCGAGGCCCAGACGCTGGTGGCCAGCCATGGGTATGCCTGACTAAAGGAAATGGAGGCAAAGGGCTGGATCTCGCGCTTGGCGAGAAGGTGGCAGAACGCGAAGATGACGCGGCTGAGCAGATACATTACAATCTGGGAGTTCACCGACGAGTACCTTGCCCAGACCAGGTTGGCCGTGAGCCCCGCGGCCAAGATAGTCTCGAGCTGGCTCGTGGGGACGCCCGGGGGCGTCTCGAGGCGGTCGCCGAGGCGGAGACGGACCAGGCGCGAGACGGCCAGGAAGAGCTTGTAGAAGCCCGCGAACATGGCCAGGTTCCGCGAGTGCTCGTACGTCATGCGCGCTACGGGGTCGAGCATCTTCTTGATGTCCGAGTTCCTGCGGAACAGCAGCGTCATGACGCCTGCGTGCACGAGCCTGATCTTCGTCCCGTAGAAGAGCCCATTCCTGAACGCCCTCCACACGCTCAGCACCGCGATCTTCACCTCCTCGTCCATCGCCGACGCCGCCACCATCCTCCTCGTCCGCCACGGCCGCTGTCTGTGTCTTGCTCTTCCCGGGCGCTTTCGCTCGCTTCTCCGCGCCGCTCCGCGTCCTCCGCCGGGCCCTTTCGCGCTGCTCCGCGTCTCTGCTCTGCTCTGCTCTCCTCTCCTCTCCTCTCCTCTCCTCTCCTCTCCTCTGCTCCGCGCTGCGCTGCCGCAGTCCTCCTCGCGCACGGGCTCCAGGTCCGGGTCCAGGTCCAGGTCCACCTGCTCCGCCAAGACGTCGCCGCTCGGTCCGCTCTGCGCGATCGCCTCGGCGCTGCCCGCTCTGCTGCGCGCTGCTGCGCTCCTCTTCGCGCTGCTCTGCTCTGCTCTGCTCTGCTCTGCTCTGCTCTGCTCTGCTCCGCTCTGCGCGGCTGGATGCGCGAGGCGTCTCTGCGGCGCGGCGTGCGGTGCCTGCCTGCCTGGGTTGCGAGCTTGCGCGCCTTCGCAGCCGCGGCGCCAAGCCTGGTTTCTTTCCTTCTTTCCTTCTTTCTTATCTTTCTTTCTTTCCTTCTTTCTTTCTTTCTTTTCTTTCTTTCTTTCCTTCTTTCTTTCTTTCTTTCCTTTTTCTTTCTTTGTTTCTTGGTCGGTCGGTCGGTCGATCGGTCTGTCGGACGGCCGGGAAATCTGGGCTGCGCGGGAGGAAAGCACGGGGCAGCGGAGGAAGGAAGATGGACGTCCTGGGCGCTATGTCCTATGTTATGTTATAAGGATAAAGGGCGGGCTGGCGGCGATGTTCCGCTCCTCCCGGCGCAGCGACGGAGAGAGCCCGGCCGGTCCTCGTCAGCGGCGGCGAAGGTGGAGAGGAAGGAGCCTTCTCTCGTTGGGGGAGAAGATGGGATTGAATTCATGGTTACTGTTTAGTGCAAAGTCGAATGGTGTCGGCGAAGGAAACCCACGTAGCTAGCTAGCTTGCTTGCTGGCTAGCTATGGACAGGAACCAGAGCGACGGATCACAGCAGATGGAAACGCACCAGTCACCTCAAGACCTCTTCTTAAAGAAAATCACACCTCTTCGGAAATCTGGTTGCGAACATGCTGACGCACGAGCTGGTCCGCTTGGTGCTCCTTGACGAGACGCTTGGCGACGCGCTCGGCGCCAAGAAGCTGGTTCGCAAGCGTCTTACGCGGCGAAGCGTTCCAAAGCCAACGAGGAGCCCAGCCGCGAGGGTCGACGCTGCTCACGGCCACGACATCAGAAAGCGAGTGAATCGACCTGCCGCCCAACAAGGTGCGCTTTTCCTCCACCAAAGGACGAATGACCATACCTCGAATGCGCGTTTGCGCGCGAACGACACCGGGAATGGATTTACGAGGCACCACATTTACAATGGATACAGCTGCGACCACAATCGTGCCGTCAGCACGTTCCTCCCAGGCTAGTAGCTCAGCAAAGTCGCGCGACGCACAAAGTGCCGGACCGTCTCGAATGGAATGAAGTAAGATTGTCTGATCACCACGAAAGCGATAATGCTCACGGGCATATACCAGATACGGATCGCTCTCTCCTGCAAGACTTGCGCGGATCTGGGTCAGCAAAAGCACGCGAGCTGGCGCATCGAGCCTCGCTTGCACGCGCACGTATGGCACACTACGCGTAGACCGCGAGGTATTCGAGGACCCGAGGACATCGCCCGTCCAAAATACCTTTTTCGGCTCCGACCAGGTCTGCGTATCCTTGGTCTCCTCCGCTTTGGTCACTGTGTTGTCGTCAGCGCCGTCGGCATTCTCATCAGCATTGTCATCATCATCACCTCCATCATGGTCATCATTGCCGGTCGCGTCTGTGGACGTGAGATCATCGGATGCTGCAGCAAAAACCTCGGCTAAACTCGAGGAAGCGACTTCTTTCCATGGCATGGTTTCGCCAGAGTACAGCTCAAGCTCGGACGGGATGCCCTTGCTGCGCTCCCAAAATTGGTACCATGCCGTAGAGCCTGTGAGCTGAGTGACTTTCCCAAAGCTCTCCAAGTCGCCGTCCGGGTCTCTCGCGAACTCATTGACTCGCTCTAGGGCGGACCGCTTGGCGCGCTGAAAGGCAAGCTTGGCATGGCTCACAGACTTTCGTGCTTCCTCGCGCTCCTGCGCGTAGTCGGCGCCACGCCACCAGGAGAAGATGCCCATCTCACGCTCGCCTCGATGTCGTCGTCGCGCTCGGCAGCTTTGCAGGTGTATGGTTTGGTACCTTCCTCTTCCTCTTGTTGCAAGCGCGTGCGGCACGTGCAGGCCAGCGCGCGCCCGCGCGGGGGACCGCGAGCGGGGAGCGCACGCACGCGGCGCGGGGCTGGCGTATGAGGGGCGGAGACCGACCGAGCGTGTTCGGGTTCAAGTTCTGCCAGCTCTCCTGAGTTCCTAGTGGTATAAAGCCCGAAGACCTAACATGTAAGTAAGAACGCCTCTGATAAAATGAGAGCCGCGCTCGATCTGCGGTACTCGTGCTGGATGCAGACGAGTGGAAAAATACGTTTTAGTAGTTGGCATAGTTGGCAGAAACAAGATCATTTACTCGCTCGTGATGTTGCAATGCATGGCCAAGATCATCACACGGGTTCCTTTCTAAAAAGAGAATAAAACTTGCTCTTTAAGTTGAAAGAAAAAAAAAGCTAGAATGCGCGCGCCAAGCGTGCAAGTAGGTAGTCGATTCAATTCAGGTATGTCTATGCTAGGTCATTTCTAAAGCCTGTAAGTCGCGCCTTGATCGAGATGCACGCGACGGCGAGGCGTCTTGAGAACCCAAAAGACCCTCTTCCTCTGCCCCTTCGTCTGCCATTGCTACGCGACCGCCTGTGCCTGGACGACCGCCCGTGCCTGGACGACCGCCTGTACCTGGGACCTGAGAAGGTTCCACAGGTGGGTGGCCTTGTGACTGATCCTCTCGGTACTCTTCGAGCCAATAAAAGTAGTTCTCCGCACTGGGATACCGAAAAGTGTCGAGGGGTGCCATGGCCATCTCTGCCGTCGCAAAGTAATCGTGGTCTGCTGCAACTTGATGACCCGAGGACTGTTTCGGAAGCGACGCAGACGAGGACGACCTTGCAAAGGGAGGGCGCGGATTGAATTCTCCAGTGCGCTCGCGCGCAAAACTGACGCCCTGGGCATGCGCGCTTGCGACAGACAGCCGCATGTCGCCGAAGCCACCGTTCTGACTCGCCTCTTGCGCCTCCGCATTCATGGAGTTGACCATTTCACGCTGAAATGCGGCAAGACGGTCGTCCAAGGCCGGGTCAACAGCTTGGTGGTCGTGCCACGTCGGGTAATTGAGACGAAAATTGAGCCAGGACTTTTCGAGTTTACCATCCGAGGCAGCGCGGCTGTCGACGCGAACGAAGCGACCCAAGTCCGTTTGGACGCGGGTGCCTGCGGATCCGTAGCGAGGGTCGCCGTGAGCGGCGAGATCCATGAGTGAATAAATACAAATATCGCCAAGCCCATCAACAGAGACAGTGCGCGCCTCAATGAACTCGCTAATGAGACGTGCGCGCTCAGGAAGCACAAAAAGAAGGACATAGGGCGTAGTGAGAATACCGAGGAGCTCGCGCATGAGCAAGACTGCCTTGTACTGAAAGTAATCACTAAAACTGTCACGGACGTCGTATGTGTGAGTGTTGGGCCGCCACTTGTCGGGAAGGAAATGTGTGTATGCGACAACGCGCCGCATGGCTTTTTCAGGAGAAAACACGAGCTCCTCGGCGGGCGGCACAAGGCTGCGCGATATGGCGAGAATCCCAGAAAAGATGGCAATGTACCACACGAGGTCACGATCCCAGAGCTTGATGTGCAAAAGAATGCTCTCATCCATTAGCGTGAAGAGCATGAGAACGGCGACAAAGGCGCCTGCGACAAACGAAACGCCGCCCGCCAAGACGGTGGGCACGGGCGTAGGGAATTGACGAATGTACAGATCGGCGTGCTTCATAGAGGCCGCAGCGCGACGTCCAAAGATATGCTTGACCTCATTGAACTCGCGAAACTTCCAAAGTGCGTAGGTAGACCAGGTGCGTGGGCCAAGATAGTTTCGCTTCGAGTGAAATTCCTCGGCATATTTGAGGAATGAGTACATGAACATGAATCCGATAGAGAACGGCACAAGTGCGAGGCAGACGACTCCAAACACGAGAAAGCGTCTCCGCAGAGCAGCTGGCGAAATTTCGTGGCGGCGAAGACGATGTTGGTCATCAAACATGGGCTCGAGAACGGCAAGATTAAGGACGAGCTCGAGGTTCTTGTCGAGGAACCACGCGTCCCGCTCATAGAGACCCGTGCCCACGGGAAGAATGTCTTCATTGATCATTGCAATCATGTAGTTCTCGCGACGCATGATTCGTGTGACTACGTCCTTGGCCGAGAAGCTGCTGCCGTTGATTTGAATGGGGTAGATGCCCTGCTCCTGCACCTCGATCATTTTATCTACAACCTCGTGCCACTCCATGGTCTGAAGCTGGCGCGTGGGGATGCCAAGACGACGACCAAAGAAACGACGAATTTCCCAGCTGCGTTTGACGTCTGGCACGAACGAAGCGACTGTCCAGAGCCAGTACACGAGAAAGAGCACGCAGTACAGTACGACGAATACACGAAAGAGCAAGGAATCGTGCGAATCGAGCGTGCGAATGTACTCTGAAAAGGAAAGACACGAGTCTTCGTCCTTGCAGGTGAGCAGCTTGGCCCAGTCTATGAAACCGAGCAAAAAGGTGGAAAAGACGACTGTGAATCCGAGTGTCACGATATTGACTGCACCCTTTGTGACAATGCATGCAAAGCCGCCCTCCAGGTAGTAGCTGTACACGCGCGAGAAGAAGTCGTCGAGGTTATTTTGCACAATCCAGAGGTCCTCATCCTCTTCTGCGGCGTCGACGTAACCGCCGCCGCCGTCGTCGCCGCTGCCTCCGTAGTCTGCGAAGCCGCCGCTCTGCGCAGAGGTGGCGACACCGAAGAACCCGCCTGCGCTCGACAGAGGTCGTCGGCCAGTCGCTACGGCTGCATGGTACTCACGGCGGGCTTCGCCGAGCAGCCAGTCCCACCACGCGCGAGCGTTGCGTCCTGCGCCGCCGCCGTACCGCTGCTCGTCGCCGTGCCCGGTCCGCGGAACGTTGTCAAAGTCCGCATGTCGTGTCGCGCTGCGCGCAGCCTCCAGGTCTGCGGACGCGCGGGACGAGGGCAACGGCGCGAAGGCCGCGGCCCCGCTCGCGTCCACGGGTTGCACGGACATGGCGCTCTGACTCGCCAAAAGGGTTTTGCGTGTCTGTTGTGTGTCGTGTGCCCAGATTTGGAGTTTTCTTCGTCGTCGTCACTGGCACTGACCATGGATGGTGAGAGCAGCAGCAGCAGCGGCGGCATGAAGCAGGATTTCGGAAATCGCACCGAGACAAAACTCGCGTCAACACGATGGTGCGTGCGTGGTGAAAAGAAGAAGAGCTGGCTCAGGATGAGAGTTTGAGCCTGGGGCTCCCCTTGATGACGTGCAATTGAGCTTTATTTTTGTCATGCTCGCCAAGACGAGCCCTGACTATACTCTGTCTTCATTTTAGTGCTCACAGTCACCATTGCTCATCAATCAAGCGTTATTTAGCTGGCGGAGTGTTCATTGAAGAACACGACTACCTAGGCCTAGGCCCAGTTCTTCTACACATTAATCAGGACATTGATTATCAAGTCGGTTGAGATCGTCGACCACTGGCAGTGATGAAGAAAAGGAAGCGAAAGAATGGTTCATGGTCTGTGATAAAGCAAGCAAGCATGTCAGCCTGCCTGGGCGTCTTTTTCTCGAGCTTTAGACATTCGTGGACAAGCAAATCCCACGTAGACCTAAGGGATATTTCCACATCTGCAGCGCACCCTGTCCCCGAGGACTCCCCGGGACTGCACAACTCATGAATGATCTCAGTGTGTACGGTGCGCTTTGGGCTTCGTATCCTCTATTATAAAATCTTTCTTGACCAGTGTATTAACAGTGCAGTCCGTTATTTTAGGGCCAGTCGAGTAGTGAGGAAGCACACTGACGCGATCTTGGTGTTGCAGTTCCGGCCGGCCGCAAAAGCGCAATCGCGACGCAGCTGTCACCAAAGCCCGAAGCCCTTCGCGCGAAGCCAGGTAGGTTACTTGCGAGAGAGGCGCACGCAGCGGCGTCCAGCGCGCTTGCGTCGGTACTGGACGTGAGCGCCCCTCTTTCTCCCCATCGCGAGGGGGTGGACGGGGCCGTGTCCGCGATGGATTTTTTCACGAGAGAGTGCCTCAGCCTCGGCCAGGATGGGTGAATGCCGCTGCCGTCGCGGTGGTCAAGGGGAGACGCTTGAGGCCCTCTCTCGTGCATTGCGTTGCGTTGCGTTGCGTTGCGTTGCATTGCATTGTATCGCTTGTCTTTGTTCTGCTTTGGTTTGCATTGGGTTGCTGTGCCCGCGGACTTTACTAACCTGATCGTAATCATCGACGACGTCAACGGCCTCCTTTCTATTCTATTTCTCTCGTGGCGAAAGCAGCCGTAGCACAGCCTTTGTCGTCGAAGACGAAAAAATCAGCTTTAAGATGAGTTCTAGCAACGTGATGCTCGTGGTCATTCTGGCCGTTCTGGCGCTCGTGATGGAGCCTGCCTCGGCGCATTTCACCGATCTTCTCGTGGAGACAAAGGAAGCCCCCAACAGTCTTCGCGGCGTGGAGACGGCCAACGAGAGTGGCGCCTGCTGGAAGAAGATCGAGTGGCGAGGCCTCGGACACCTTGGCAACTGCACGGCCGACGAAGAAAAGCAGATGGGCCTGTGCTACGCCAAGTGCGGTGAGAAGGGCGCGATCGGTGAGGGTCCGACGTGCTTCGACCCTTGCCCGGCGGGATTCGACATCAACGCCGGTGCCATCTGCTGCGAGGACAAGCAGGTCTGTTCGCAAAAGGTGATTGACTTGGCTGTGCGCATTCCTTACGAGATTGCCCGCGCTGCCATGGACGAGCACAACCCGGTGGCGCTCATTCACGATATTCAGAATATTATCAAGGACATGACGCAACTCGCTTTTCCGGAGTGCACATACTAACAAGTTTGTTGCGAGCGCGTTGTCATTGAGCAACAATTTTGGGGTCCCGTACCAAGGCCATTGCAAGCGCGGGGCCCCACGCAAAGGTTTTCTATCGGCCGTAGAGAGCCATCATATACTCGAGCTTTCTCATCAAAGACTATGTTTTCATTTTCATTATCTTCACATTGCATTGCATCGAACACCAAAAAATTGAGAATGGACTAGGCTGATGATGCCGATCTCACACATCTTATGCTAGACACATCCCGAAGTCCAAGGCGAAGGCAAAGACCACCTCTGACTCGACAGAGAAAGAAGGCGCCTTTGGCGCCACGGAGATGCCTGAAGTTGTCCTTGCCTATAGCGCTTTGTCTTGTGATAATCAGAAAGACGGCGCTCAAGAAAATTTTCGTGGTGGCCCTCCCTTCACATGCGCTTGCTTGAACCGTGTGGTGCAAGAGGTGATGACCTCTTATTTATCATTTTAGCCGTCGGGAAAGCCTTTGACGAACCTCCATCAGAAAAGAAAAGAAAAGAAAAGCATAAAGTTGCAGCCAGAGGGGGCGAAACACACAAAAACCAGAAAAGAGAGACAACGCTTGGCTTAGATTACGATTGCACGCACATAGACTGCCGCGATAAGACAGAAAACCATCATGCGCGTGCGCGCGAGCATGATGGCATTATTCAGAGGCGTACATGGATCTGGTGGACTTGAGGGCATAAAGACTTCGATCTTTAGCGCGGAGATCAAAGGAGACCTCGTAGCCGTCAGCGAGGGCGCTCTCGAGCTCGGCGATGACCTCGGATGTGTCGCGGATCTGCTGTTCGATATCATCGTGGACATCCTGTGGCTCTGCGCGCCTCGAGTGGAGTGCCTGGGAGGCTTTGAGAATTTCGAGTTGACGACGGCCGTATTCGATGGCCTCTTCGTACTTTTTCATATTGACACAGGAAAGCAGCGCGTTGGCGACGACGAACCGTTCCCGCGTCAGATCTTCATTCTTGCGCAAGAGGGCGATGCAGGTTCTGTAGAGCGCGAGAGCCTTTGCGGAGCGAAGTGTGATTTCGTATACATTTGCGAGGTTTGCGAGGGCGCGCGCCGCGAGCATCTCATCCTGTTGGAGCACGGCGAGGCGTGCGCACTTTTTGAGATTTCGTTTTGCGCGCGTGTAGTCCTTGCGGTAGCATGCCTCGACGCCGGACTGCAGCAAGTCGACGGGAGCAGCAGCATCAGCAGCAGCGGAAGATGTCGAGGACGTGTTTTCGGCCTCGTCTTCGTTGTCCGAATCGGCCAGCGAGTCTTGGAGTTCGTGGATAAAGGCGGACGAAGGGTCGGCGAGCGAGACGCCTTGTGTGGATGTTTGGGCGCTTTCCTCCGGCTTGCTCGTCAAGAAGCTGCTGAGGAGGTCGAGGTCTCGGTTGCTGAAGCCGGTCATGTGCGAGAATCCGGAGACGCGGGCGAGCTCGCTCTCGTGGAGGTTGAGGTCGAGCGGCTCGGACCCCTGTGCGTGGGCTTCGAGGTTGGCGACCTGTTCGTCGAGGGAGCGGTTCTTTTCCACCATGGCGCGGAGTTCCTCGTCAACGAGCCTCTCCCTTTCGTCGAGGTCCATGAGTTGTTGCTTTTCCTCTGCCTCCCATGCGTCGAGGGCCTTGGTCTGCTCCTCGACGAAGATGCGCGTATATCTGTCACTTGGCTCGCGGCCGATAAAGCGCGCCAGGCCGTCTGCATCGTCGAAGAGATCCACGCTGGGCAGTTTCAGGTCCGCGCCGTCCGCCTGCGCGGGTCCCTGCCCGAACGCGGAGAACGCCTTGACGTCCTCGCCGTGCGAGTCGCCGCGCCGCGCCTCGCCGCAGCACAGTTCCAGCAGGCTCGGCATCCTCGCCCGCCCGCCCGCCCAGCGGGCCGCTCTTGCTGCTGCTGCTGCTCTTGCTGCTGTTCTTGCTGCTGCTCTTGCTGCTGCTCTTGCTGCTGCTCTTGCTGCTGTTCTTGCTGCTGCTCTTGCTGCTCTTGCTGCTGCTCTTGCGGTCCCTCGCGCCGCGTTGCTCGCCTCGCCGCGTTGACGATCTGCTGTTGATCAGTTGATGCGTCCTCCCTTTTCCTGATGGCCCGCGCCCTGCGCGCCGCCGCCGCTCCCTCCCGCCGCTCTTCCTCGCGCCGCGTTTCCTCGCCCGCGCCGCGTTTCCTCCCTCGCCCCGCGTTTCCTCGCCTCGCGTAGCGTCTCTGCGCTCGACCTGGTCGGTGTCCGCGTCCTCGCGGCGGGCTGGGCTGGCAGGCTGGGCCTTCGGGCGGTGGTTTCTGCTCTTGCCTGTCTGTCTAAGTACGTAGCTGTCTGTCTGTCTGTCTGTCTGTCTGTCTGTCTGTCTGTCTGTCTGTCTGTCTGTCTGTCTGTCTGTCTGTCTGTCTGTCTGTCTGTCTGTCTGTCTGTCTGTCTGTCTGTCTGTCTGTCTGTCTGTCTGTCTGTCTGTCTGTCTGTCTGTCTGTCTGTCTGTCTGTCTGTCTGTCTGTCTGTCTGTCTGTCTGTCTGTCTGTCTGTCTGTCTGTCTGTCTGTCTGTCTGTCTGTCTGTCTGTCTGTCTGTCTGTCTGTCTGTCTGTCTGTCTGTCTGTCTGTCTGTCTGTCTGTCTGTCTGTCTGTCTGTCTGTCTGTCTGTCTGTCTGTCTGTCTGTCTGTCTGTCTGTCTGTCTGTCTGTCTGTCTGTCTGTCTGTCTGTCTGTCTGTCTGTCTGTCTGTCTGTCTGTCTGTCTGTCTGTCTGTCTGTCTGTCTGTCTGTCTGTCTGTCTGTCTGTCTGTCTGTCTGTCTGTCTGTCTGTCTGTCTGTCTGTCTGTCTGTCTGTCTGTCTGTCTGTCTGTCTGTCTGTCTGTCTGGCTGTGTTGTGTTGTGACTGTGCGTCTGTACGTACACGTCTGGGTGTTTTGTTAATTACTTATATGTCGGTCTTACGAGTCTGTGTGCTGGACGAGCCTCGACTTCCGCGTCTGCGCTGCTGCCTGGCGGTGGATCAACCCGCACGCACGCCGCCGCTGCCGTGCTGCTTTTCTCCGCCTCCGCTCTGCGGCTGCGTTCGCGCGGGCCGAGCGAGGGGCTTCGCGCTGCGCTCGCTCCCTTTATTTCCGCCGCCCACTTCCACTCCCTCGCTCCGCGATGCTTCACGTGGTTTTGCTTTGCTTTGCTTTGCTTTGCTTTTCGTGGCGAGGCGCGGCTCGTCTCGGGCCCGTGCGCGCCCCACTCGACCGGGAGCTCGACGATCTTCTTTCCGGGCCCAGTCTTTTTACAGCGAGCGCCCAGCGCAGCTTCGCTTTCCCGCACGGGCGGTGCACACCCCCTTTCGCGCTTTCCTCCTGGCTGCTGCACCTTCCTTTTCCTGCCCCTGCGCGTCTCTTTCCTTCTCCTCGCGCCGCCTTCGCAGCCGCCCCGGGCCGCGCTCTGCGCCGGGCGGGCGGCTGGACTGGCCGGGCTGGGCTGGCTGGCGCCGGCTTGGATTGGCCGGGCCGGGCGGGGTGGGCTGCGCTGGGACCCGCCGCCCGGCTCGTCAACGCAGCCGCGCGCTCGCGTACCCGCGCGATCCTGGCCTCGCTCCCCCTCTCTCTCTTTGCGCGTGGACACCGCGCGCGCATGTACGAGACATTGCGGGAGCCGGTGGGACACCGCTGCGGGGGGAAACAGAGCCCGCAGCCGCCGACACGCCGCCCTGGGCCGCTCGGAAAGCAGGGCGGAGGAAGGGCCGCGCCGCGTGTGGGTACGCTGTGGGCAAAGAGAGGGAGCGCGCGGAAAAAGACGCCCGACGGACAGGGAGTGAGCAGGATGAACGAACAGACGCCGCGTGCCGAGCAGCGACACAGCGCGGCGCAACGCCCCCGGGGCGGACGCCGCGAAGCCCGAGACGAGCAGCCGGAACTTCATCACGAGCGGCTGCTGCCTGCCAAGCGGACGGGGCGGAGGGCTTGGCCGGCGGGGAGGCTGCCTGCCTTGCCAGAAGAAAGAGCCACCCTCCGACGGCCACTCGTTCGCACGAGCCCGCGGAAAAAAAGGCGAAAGCAGAGCGAAAGCTGAGCTACTTTTTCGCCCACACCTTGGGAGAATGACGTGGGGCACCCAAGTCCCGCGCCGTTCTCGTTGCGTGGGTTGGCTCTTCTTCGACTGTTCTTTACTTTGCGCGGAGAAGGGATACGATCCTTGATTGACGATTCGAAAAGCATTCTTCTTCATCTTCAATGAGAACCTCATATCTAAATTTCTACTTTCTCTCTCTCTCTTATTCTCTCTCATATGGCCCTGCCTCCCTGATCGGTCCGCAGAAACGTGCCTGCGCCCTGCTTGGTGTTTGCACCTACGATTGTGCGGACCCCTGCAGCGCGAACCTCAACGCAGCAAATTCAATCGCCAAATTTCATGGAGAGAGAGCGAGGAAATGCGGCCTTGCTCCCCAAGTATCCTGCATGCCCGCATCTGCATCGCTCGGTTGTCACGTCAATGCGCGCCAGGAGCGTCCCTCCGCTCTACCTCCGTCCGGTTCGCATCCCGTGCAGCGTAATTAATTAACGCAGCGCGAGCGAGGGAAAGAAATTGCACAACACTTTTCATACTTTTTTGAGGGACCTAGGTCTATCAAGCTTCTGCTCGCCAACGATCGAGGCAAGTGTCACCACCCCACCCGCCCTCGTGATGGTCAGCCGCCTTGGTGCACATCGCCGCGACCAGCAAGACCTGGCGGCCCGGTAGGCAAGTCTGCGATGGACGAGCGGACCCTGCAATCTCCAGAGGCAATGCAGCCAGCCAGCCAGCCAGCCACCGGGTGTCCAGCTGCCAGGATCGAAGCGCCCCGAACTTGAACAGCGTTGCACCTTCCATAAGAACAAGACACAAAGCCCCGGCCCTTCCAAGCAACTCGAAGAAGAAGCTCGAGTCGAAGCTTTTCGAGCTTCGCTTCGTCATCGTAGGTTGTCTTGTCAGGTCTCCGGGTCACATCCACGAAGGCTTGCCGCCGACGCACTGCAAGCAGGCAAGCTGCAGATGCTGCAGCAGTCCGTCCACCAGCACGAGCGACGCACGCGCGGCACAACATGGCCTGACACTGCCGCCGCCCCTCATCGTCCATTCCCGGGCTGCGTTCCTGGCCCCGCGGAAGGAGAACCACGACCACGCGAGCTTGAAGAAGAAGTACTTTCACGCCCCGGCGCCGACCAGCCCTCGAGCTCCTCGCGGCCGGGCTCGCGTCGCGTCGCGTCGCGTCGCATCGCATCGCATCGCATCGCATCGGGGTTGCTCGCGCCTACACTCGATTGCCCGCGCGCCTTGGCCCGGCGAGACTCAATTCCGCGCGCACGCCGTCCGAGCCGGGCTCTATGGAGACCAGAGCGGTGATGGAGCGATAGATGGATCGACCGATCGGCGCGTCCGGCAGCGAGGAGTGGCCATGGATGGTGGAGATGTTGCCGATCCTCTTGTGGTACAACACCGCGGCCTCGTTCGTCTTTGGAATAGAGTTCATGCTGCGATGCGATCAATCGATCTAATTCCAGGTGTTGGTCCGCGGGTAGGAAGGTGTGCAAATCGGGGTGAAGCAGCAACGCATGCAAAGAGTCAATCCTCGCGTCTCCAACAGATTTGCGCGGTCGAAGACCTCAGACATCCCTAACTTGCTTGCTTTCCTTGCTTGTTTTCCTTTGCTTGCTGGCCTATTTTGTGAAGCAGTGCTGCTCATCTCGTCGGATTCTGACAACATTCTGACATCAACCTCGCTCGCTGGCTCGCGCAAAAGTTTTCCATGCACGCCATCACTTCTGCGATGACGATGGCTTGCCCAAGCCGACGGGAGGCGACGCGAACGTGTCTTTGACTTGCGGCGCGGCAAACCAAGCAAAGCTCGCCAGACAGACGAAGAGGCAAAAGGTTCATTGCTGCCTTCTTTGCTTGCCATTGGTTGCTCGATGACATCATGCTTGTTTCATTGTTTATTTGTTTGTTTGTTTGTTTGTTTGTTTGTTTGTTTGTTTGTTTGTTTGTTTGTTTGTTTGTTTGTTTGTTTGTTTGTTTGTTTGTTTGTTTGTTTGTTTGTTTGTTTGTTTGTTTGTTTGTTTGTTTGTTTGTTTGTTTGTTTGTTTGTTTGTTTGTTTGTTTGTTTGTTTGTTTGTTTGTTTGTTTGTTTGTTTGTTTGTTTGTTTGTTTGTTTGTTTGTTTGTTTGTTTGTTTGTTTGTTTGTTTGTTTGTTTGTTTGTTTGTTTGTTTGTTTGTTTGTTTGTTTGTTTGTTTGTTTGTTTGTTTGTTTGTTTGTTTGTTTGTTTGTTTGTTTGTTTGTTTGTTTGTTTGTTTGTTTGTTTGTTTGTTTGTTTGTTTGTTTGTTTGTTTGTTTGTTTGTTTGTTTGTTTGTTTGTTTGTTTGTTTGTTTGTTTGTTTGTTTGTTTGTTTGTTTGTTTGTTTGTTTGTTTGTTTGTTTGTTTGTTTGTTTGTTTGTTTGTTTGTTTGTTTTGACTCACAAATGGTCACTCTAGGCCTAGTTTTAAGCAGGAGCAGAAGCAACAGCATCAACAGACCACGTCCCAACTCGGCGCAATGACACTCCGAAGGGCGTCCATTACTTGGGCGCTCGCGCACACAGACGCGCAAACAGACGCGCAAACAGACGCGCAAAGGACGCGCCTTTCGTTGCGCGCGGACAGCCCAACAACGCCAAGGCGGAGAGGTAAAGACTGCGTGAATGACACACACAGATGTAGCAGCAACGTTCGCTTTTTCCCGCGCGCCGGACGCCAGCAGTCGCCACAAAGAAGAAAAGACGCCCGGCTGGCGAAGGCACTTCGCTGCGTCGTCGTGCTCCTCGCGCTGCTCGCGCTGCCAACTCTCGCGGCCTCTTTTGAAGAAAACGGAAACGACGACAATACGTGTTTCCCCAAGGTGAGCCCTCTCGCGGACCATCATCAACATCAGTGCTGCATCCTCCTGCCTGGACCTGAAGGCGACGAGGAAAAACACATCATTCGCACAGACTGGGACAAAAATCAAGTTCTTTCCTATGCGGCCGAGTTCGCGGCAATCACAGGCGCTGAGCGCGACGTTATACGCGTCCACATCGAGCGACGAGTCCAGCTCATCCTTTTCAGGCGCCAAGAAGCCCTCGAGTACTGGCGGGACATTCGCAACGCGCCAACCTGTCTCGCCATCATGCGCACCTGCAGACCTGTCATTGGCTTCGCTCATCTCGTCAACCAAGACATCGGCTTTGTTTTAGAAACAGATCAGGGCAATCCTCGTGATCCCGAACCGGGTCAGCGGTGTTTCGTCGTCAGTCAATGGGTCGTACACGACGAACTCTTTCACGCTGCCCAGCCACGCACATTGGTTCTGGATAAAGACCTGGATATCGACATTGACCTTTCAGTCGTTCACCAGGTGCTGCCCACGGACGGAAAGCTTGTCATGCTCGGCAATGCAGACAAGAAAAGCCACGATGCACTCAAAGAGCACAAGTTTTGCATTCTCGAAGCAGGCAAGCTGTGCGTTGCCGTGCCCGCGAGGGATGCTCTGCCATGTCCCTCGCTGAACGCACCGCCTCGTCTCGTGCAGACCCTTGTCATTAATATGGAGCAGGACAAATTGACACGCTGGCCCCGTGTTCTACGCGATCTCAAAGCAGCCGGTCTCGACAAGGTGTGGCCCAAGCCCGAACGCTACCGTGCCATTGACGGCAGTCGAGACATCGTCTTTACCAAAGAGCGCCGACACTTCTTTCGCGTCGACGACATTGTGAATACGGGAAACCCGTATGAGGACCACGGCTTTAGAGCCGGCGTTCTGGGATGTGCCGCAAGTCATATTGCAATATGGGCTGCTCTCGCAAGACGCTCCGACCTCTCCGATGTAGACGCCATTCTGGTCCTCGAGGACGACGCGCATTTTCCTGCAGACGCTGTGCAGCGCTGGTACGGGAGTGCAGGCAGTCCTCCCGTCTGGCAAGATCCTCGTTGGGACATTTTCATGCTCGGATTCGCAAATGATCCGGATTTTCACCCTGCCAACAGAATCTGGGACGGTGTCGAAAGATTCTCTCGTCGATCAAGAAGCGCAGGCAAAGGCACGCATGGCTACATTCTTCGCAAAAGCGGCGCAATACGACTGCTTCATCACGTACGGACATTTGGAGTGCCACAGCCAGTCGACTGGCTTCTCATGGAGGCCTGGGGTCCACGTCGCGTCATTGTCGCCTACAAGGCTGTGCCTCGCGTCATTCTCGATCGACGAGAAGAGATTCGAGACTCACGCACAGTAGCAAGCTATCCTCTCCCCCGTGTCTCAAACTGCTTGCACGCCCCGATCACTGGCGAGACGGCTGTGCACCCTGCCATCAGCAATCTTCGCATCGTCATCGATGACAAAAAGCCGGAATCGCACCTAAATGTGCATCCTGACGTAGGTCTTGTACCTGTTCTCCTTCTTGCTCCGGGCCAGGAGATCCAGACGTTTGAGGTCGAACATCAATGCGCTCGCGTTTGTGTTCACGTCTTTGCCTCTGGTTCGAACAATCTGAGTCATCCCTTGCAGTGGCAATGCGTCTTCCTTTTTGGTGAGATGGCTTCCCCCATCTATATCGACCCAACTAGTACAACGCCTGGCCGAACCAGTGAAATCGTCGCATCAGTCGTCAGCGAAAGAGGAGTCATATGGTCGAATACTGTCGTTGGGCCCATCCCTATTTTTGTCATTCCCGAAGCGATTCAGCTCCAGTCCCGGTGGACCTCCAAGGATGCGCTCGAGGTAACTATTGTCGTGTCGCACGCTCCGCCTGACTTTACCAACAAGCATAGTACCGCGTTGATTTGCTGCTCTGACCACTGTGCGCCGCTTGTGGCGCTTCCATGGAGCTTTCGGCTCGCTCGGTCCTCGCCGCATGCACATTCCATATCAGCTGATTTCCACGCTCTTGGGGACGATCGCGAGCTCGCCCGGCCCATACAAATCAACGTCCCTGCGGGCACCGAGCCCACGAGTATCTCCGTATCTCTCGCCCTTTATGGCCCCCCCTCCTCAGCATAACAGCCAGCAAGAGATGCGCAAGAACTTACAGTCAAAGGCACTATTTTTGCTACGTGCTGCTTCTCTGATGAGCCTCTCTCTCTTTCTCTCTCTCTCTTGCTCGTGGTTGCCGAAGGGAAAGAAAATAGAAAATGTGCCCTTCATTGCCACTGGCATGCATGGTGAGCGAAGTCATTTGCTTTCCCAGTTATGGAAGATCCGTTACGGTACACACCCCCACATGGGTAAATATGCGAATGGATGCGGACCCAAAGGCGACATTTCTCATAATACGAGTCTATATAGCAAATAGAGAAGAAGAAAGAAGGAAAAGGTAAATGAAAGGAAATGAAAGTTATGAAAAAAAGGATCGGGTTGTGGCGACGGCCCGAGTCCGCGCCGTGAAAAGGCAAGAATCGAAAAACAACAAGACGCAGCACGACTAGCTCGAGGGGAGTTTGTAGAATTGAACTTTAAAAAAAGACGGCATAGCAGAACCCCGAACAGGAAGAGTGAAGCGCCGGCAGCGCGGAGCTGTGCCAAGCAGCGCGCGGAAAGGCGCAGCGGAGTCTATCTGCGGCGAGATGGAGGGCAAGGGTGCGCGGCGACGCGCCAAAAAACAAGCCATGAAGGCGCGCGAACTTGGCTTTGATCTCGGATTCCGCAACGAGAAACTTCCCTCGTACAATGCGCTCCAAGACGCGAACCTCCGACAATTTTTTGGCTGCAAAAATGTACAATCGCACCTCTACGCGAACGGACTCATCGACGGGAACGGGCGCGTTGTGAACCTTGACAAAAACAAATCCAAACTCTTTATTATCGAGCAAGAGTTCAAGGCTGCTGAGCGCGCGCAAGCGCTTCAACGTAAAGAAGAAGAAGAAATGCGTCATCGTGTGCAGCAAAAGCGCATCGAAATGCTCGAAAAGGCGCGTCGCGCAGAGCGTCTCCAGCGCATCAAAGAGGACCGCGAGATTCGACAGCAAATCATGGCCACGAGCCGTAGCGCACTTTCCATTCCGACGCCCAAACCCGCGCGTCGTGTCCCCAGGGACCACGAGTCTTCCACCAAGTCCAAGTCCAGAAAACGGAGCAAGTCCAAAAGCAAGTCGGGAATGCTCTCCAAGATGCCCTCTGCATCGTCTCTTCAAGACAACTCTCAGGCAGACTCGGAAAATAGCTTTTTCGTTACGGAGATCAAGGAATCGAATCAGATGGAATGATCGATGACGAGGGCACGCGCGCTGGACAGAGATTAAAGAAGGTTCACTTTGGCAGAGACCTCGCGACGCTTGTCGCTTTGGAAGCGAGAACGGACACATACAAACATATCTACAAAGGGAGAAAAAGGAAATCAATGAGCATGGTGAATTTGCTAAAATTTATTGTGCTTTGCTTTGCATTTATTTCATTTCAACAATCTCCATCCTCACAAGACGAGAAAACGCATGCATGCCCAAGTCCTTGTCCTCATCGGTCAACGACAGCAGAGAATATAAATTGTAAGAAAAACATTTCGTCTGCTCTTTTATCGCATTCACTCGCGCAACACGATGATCGCCACTCCTGCACCCCTGTGTCGATGTGGCAAGAATTCTTTGACTCGCAGACTCTTTGCGATTCACTAGAATGAGCAACACTTCTCGAGCATTCTACCAAGTGTTGTTGTTCTTCTTCTTCAGATAATACCGTGCGAATGCTGCTTTCCTATACAGTTCTCCCTCTCTACGACAAAGGACGCGCTTTCAAGTCTGGACAGGGCTTACTAGGGGCATACATAACGCCACACTATTGAGAAAGAAACAAATCTTTCGATTCCTCTCTCACAAAACCTGGTCGTCCATGGTGTATTCGGGTCCAAAGGACTGGTCCCATTCGTCCCGTGGGGGCATCTCGCTCTCGATGCGCTCAAGACCTTCTTTTGCGCTGTAACAGTTACTGTTGAGACTCAGCGCTGCATTGTAATGGTGCAACGCCTGCGGGTACCTTCCATTCATCACAAAGACATCGCCGAGCTTGACGTGGAGCTCCTCCCTGCGACTGTGTCGAAGCGCTTCCTGCAAAATCTCTACCGCGGGCTTTAGTTCAGACATAAAGTTGTGCTTCTCCTCCTCAATATTCAGGTCCGCAAGGGCAATGGCCGCCTCGTGGCACTTGGGATCAAGCTTGAGCGCTTTAAGGTACGCCTTCTTTGCCTTTTTGGGCCCATCCCCAGAGGTTTGAGCCAAGACGCGGCCTACCAGCACAATGGCCCGCGGGTTCTTTGGCATAAGTTGCAGGGCCTCCTTGGCCGTGCGCAACGCATCGCTCAACTTGGGAATTGACATATATGCGTGAACCAGTCCTTGATATGCAAAATAGTCGCGTCGAATCGAGTACGACTTGTAAAAGGCCGACACACCAAGCTCGGGTTGGCTCATGCGCAAGTGCAGCAGGCCTTTGAACTGGTACGAGGCAACGTGGTGGTGGTCGAGCTCGAGCGCTTTGCCAAGAAACTTGAGAGCACTCATGGAGTCGCCCTTGGTGTCGCAAAACAGAGCCACTGCCAGCCACGGGGCGGGATGTTTCTCGTTAATGTCCATGAGCTCTCGCGTCAGACTGTTCAGACGCGTCTCGTCGCCGACCTCATAAATGGCCCTCGCGTAGACATCCATATTTTCCATCGAGGTCGGATCGGCTCGTCGAGCACTGCGAAAGTGCGTAAGCGCATCGTCGAGTTCGTCGGTCTGCAAATTGATATATGCCATGTTGGTGAGCACGTGGCTATTGTTGGGCACTTCTTGGCTCAGCTTGTGGAACTGCTGCAGCGCCGGACCATACTGATTTAAACTCATGAGGCCGTGCGCGTCAACAAAGCGATGGAGCCATGCTTGATCCGCCGCTGCTACTTGGCCTTGACAAACCTGCCAGACATCGTTCGCATTCACGCCGAGGCGCAGCAGCGAGGTCGCTGCGCGCAGCGCATAGGGCTGCGAGCGCAACGCTTCGCGATAGGAGCTCACCGTTGGGCGATCCATCCCGCTCGATTCGTACAGCTTGCCCATCCACAGCAACATGGATGCTGTCCTGTGTTTGGCATCGATTGACTCGAGCATTCGAATCGCTGCCTGCGCCATGTCGAGGGCCGAGAGACAGCGCGCAATGGAAAATCGAATGTGCGCCTCCAGCATGTCCAAGTCGAGCCCCCGCTGCGACCGCGAAAAGTCATTTTCTTTGCTGCCTGCGAGAGACGCCGGCAGCGCGGCAACGCTGCGCTTTGACGTCTCGCTCAGCAGGCTTGACGCTGGCGTCGAGGGACAGCCGCGGAGGTTTTCCCGTAGCGTCAGCGCCTGATTGTAAAACTCGATGGCGCGCTTGTTCTCGCCTTGGCGCTTGAGCACATCGGCGAAGAGCAGCACCGACTCTAGGTGCGAGCCGACTCCGACCTGCGGAAGGCGCGCTCTCAGTTTCGCAGACCTGCTCAGCATCACGGTGCCGAGCAGCGCTGCGCTGTCCAGGACCTCATCGGCGAGGAGTTCTGCCACCTGGGTCTGCAAGTTACCGATTTCATCGGCCTGAGTTTTGGGCATTTGCCTTGCCCAGCGCAAGCCGACGCGGGCCTTGGATTCCTCGTGCGGATCCTGAATCTTTCTTGCCTGCGCTCTGCGCGAAGACGCCCGCGTCCTTCCCCTGGCCCTTCTCCTCCTCCTCCGCCGCCGCCGCCAAGTAGTAGGCTTCGCCGCCGCGGCGCGCCACGCCGGCAACCGTCTCCCGAGCGACTTCTCGTTCTCCTGCTCGTCGCCGCGCGGCGTGCGTGCGTGCGAGCGAGCGTCGCGCTGCGTGCGAGCGTGCGCCCTGCGCGCCTCGCTCCCGTGCGGACGTGCGCTCGCGCCTTGCTCGCGCCTCTCCCGCGCGGCGGTTTGGCGTTTGATGGAGCTCACGCCGCGAGCGACCCGAGAGAGAGAGAGAGAGAGCGGCAGGCCCGTTTCACATTCTGTTCTGCCAAGATCATCGGCACTTGAGGATCAGCGAGTCTCGATGACGGCCAAGACGACGGGGATGGCGATAGCGAAGAGGGGCGAAGAGAAGAAGCCCGGGCTGCGAATGGAGAAAATGGGTTGGCGCAGAGGACGCGCGGGTTAAAACTGTGAGTGTTGGTGATTCTGACTCGCGCGATTCAGGTGAAGGGTTCTGGCGCGAGGACGTGGAGGCGAAGAGCATTTGAGGGAATCGAGGCTGCTAAGGGGGGGCGAGAGGGATTTCTCGAGACCTTCTTCTTGCTTGGCCCGTCCTCGAGATGCTTGCAAGCGTTGCTTTGACGACTGTTTTATCCTTTCACTCGTAAAGGGATATCAACCACATGAGCGACCCACCGACCGTCCTACAGCTCAAGCGTACCCTTTACCAAGAAATCTATTTCTGTGACAGGAGTTCGTGCTCTTGCGAAATTACATCAGGTCTCCACAGAGATGTCGGATGCTACGTTATAGGCTACAACTCTGTGACCTTGTGTAGTCATTCGTTCCCTTTTTTTCTTTTTCTTTTTTCTTTAGCCTACGACATGATTGGGACATAAACACTGTGTCCCCTGAACGGATTTATCTTCTCCCTCTCTCTTTTCTTAGCTACTACGATGGTAAAGATGATAATTATAATGATGGTGATGATGAAGATGATCGATCGATCGATTGGCCTGTGTGCATGCATGCAGACAGACATGCTGTGGTCTTTTGCGCAAGCAAGCTGCGGCGAGCCTAGCCTGTCGGCCGGCTCGCGCCGACGCGATCATCCGAGCAAACAAACGCACAAACACGCGTGAGCTCGCTCACGGTTCCCAAGCCTAAACACGATGCGTGAAACAGGCAGACTGCTGGCCAAGCTGCGACTGCAGCGCGAGGCGATCGTCGAAAAATACAGAAATCCCTCGGTGCGGTTTAAGCGGAGTGCTGTAATCATCCAACGCGCCGTGAGGAAAGCGCACGCAATCTCCCATCTCGTACCAAGAGCAAAACGTGCACGTGAGCTCGCACTCCGATGGACCTCAGAGGCAATTTTTTATTTCATCGTGCGCAGACAGAGCGAAATCGAGGCAAAAAAGCGAACCGCGTACCTCATGTTCCAGCACCAGCCCGAAAAGGAGATCTTTGGTTCTCTCGTCGAGGAATTATCATGCGAGTGCGCTCGAACTTCCGTGGATTTTGTCTTTGCAAGCGCCACGGATGCACTTCGACTTGGATATTTTCTGAACTTTTGCATCGACTGCTCCCTTGTCTCAAATCTTGTTACACTCAAGACCTGCGTTCAAGTCTTTGAAAAACACGCGTCGCGAGTGACCCGAACAGGCGCGGAAAGCGACAATCATAATGCCGAGGCGGCAAGTCAGGAAAACGAACTCGAGCAAAGTCTCACCTTACCGGCAATGTCTGCAAGTCCATCGCACAGAGCTCGCAAACATAGAAGATCATGGCTCCTCTGCGATGAATTTTTGACAGTCCTTGTAAAGCTTGCAACTTTGCTGGGCTTTGACAGTCTCGAGGACCTTTTGCGCGAAAAGATCCATCCTGTCATGGAGGACATCGTCGCGACGCGCGCCAGTGGCTCCGTTACGAGGCAAGGCCAGAGTCTTCTGTACCCACAAATTGTTCAAGCTCTCGTCCGGCATGAGGAGGCCTACAAGCCACTCTATGTGTATTATTCAACTTCAGAGAAAGTGCGATTGTCTCACCAAGTCCAGACGTGGGAGGACATTTGCGCCGGCAGCGCGACGACCCAGGGGCTCTCGTATGCAAACGCTGTGCAAATGCTAAAGGACTTTCAAATCTCGCCAGGTCTCATGACTTATCTCGACTATTCGGAAGCCTTCTACAATGGTCGGCAAGGCACCTGGGGAGATCAAGTCTGTAGATCCACATGCACCTTTTTCGAGCCGGAGGCGAGTCTCAATGGGGAGCGTTGCCGCGCATGCAGACGGCGACGCGTGCATCGCCCATGGGAGGAAAGTCTCCGGCTTCGCTCAGCGTTTCTTCGCGTTGCGAGCATGGACATGGGCGCGGCTACTGGAGGTGAAGACGACAAGCATGCATCTGGCGGCGAAAGATCCACAGCGAACTCGCTCCCGTCATTTGCGGTCAAGACAAAACAGACTCGCACACCAACCTTTGCTCAAATTGACGCAATCCAGGAGGAGGAAGGGAACGAAGTTGCAATGGTAAATCCAGCCGAGTCCATGGGCCACATTGAACGTGTGCTGCGCCTTTTCTATCACGACGACGCAAACGAGACACGCCGAATCCAGCATACAACCGTTCGGATCCGGCAGGCCCTTGGAAACTGCGACAAACTTCGCTACGCTGATTTTGACGAACATCTCCGCATTGTAGAATCACGCAATCGCGTCCTCGACAATGCTTCGCTTTCCCTGCCCGAATTCATGCTACTCACCGTTGACTTTGCCCGCATTATACTTGGGCCTAAAGCGCGAGCCTCACTTTCATCGCTTTATGAGGCCGAAGACGCCGACGAGCTCGCCACCGCGGCTGGCAAATTCCACAGTCTCCTTCAACTTTTGAGCCATCACTACGAGGTTCTCTTTAACCAGGAGCTCGTGCAAGCGGACACAATGCCAGTCGAGCAAACGGATGACCAGCTTCCCGCTGTACAGGCGTCGTTGAATCGCCAGCTAGGGCGAATTTTTGCGGGATACGCTGCTAGAGATGACCCGCTTGGACTAGAATTTATCTCATGGGAGTCCTTTCATCTCTTTGCGCGAGAAGCCGGATGCTTCAAGGCCCTCAAGGGCACAGAAATCCAGAACATTGCCATTGAAGCCTCTTCACAACAGCAATCCGGCCCAGAAGCTAATGCGAACCCCAAGGCCTCGAGTCTTCAGACATATTCGAAAGCGGCAGTTTCTTCGTCGCCTCGTGCCAGCCATCACCGTCCTTCGCTCTTAGAGAAGCTGGAGAGACTCGATGCGCCATGCAAGCTTGATCACCGAGGGCGCATGTCTTTTGACATCTTTTGCACTGCGGTGGAGCGCCTGCTCTTTGCTCAAGCCCGCGCTGAGCACGGTGCTGAGGTGCACATGGACCAACGCTGGTATCAGGACGGGAGTCGCTCTTCGCGTGGCATATCGCCCGAGGGCAAGATCAAGAGAGCTGCGTCGACGCGACTTCGCGTACTATACGAGCTATATCAGCCTGCCTCGCGCGGACTCGGTTCGTCAGCTCGCTTGTACCATACCAAGACCGGCTCGCCCATGGGTTCGCAATTGCTTCTTCGCAATGAAAGAGAAACCACTGCTAGCGAGACTCATACCAGTAGCGGCAGCTCCAAGAACAGCAAGAGCACCAACAAAGGATTCTCCTCATCAGGTCAAAGAAGGGGCAGCTCTGGAAAACGCGACAATCTGACGCCACAAGAGCTCTTGCACAACCACAAATTACGCCTCGCAACACAACAAGTGACCGAAGCGAACAACTCCAAAACGGTGTGGGGAGCCTTGCTAGGTCTCACACAAAACGAACGCAGCCAGGAAGCCGCTGCCTCGAATGCAAGCGAAGCTTCGAGAAGGTCTCAGCGCTCATCACAGTCACCTGTTCGTCGCCGCTCGTCAGTTTCACGGCAGGAAAATATCCGCGAGCTCCGCGACGAAGTCGATCACGACTTTGCAGAGCTCATCGAGGATATCGGCGCGCAAACCCACGTTCCTGCCAAGCCTTCAGGGTCTCCTCGTGAGGGGCGACGCTTTCGGTCTTTGTTACAATCGCCGAGGGCACGAGCGCGCAACCTCAAGACAGCAGATCCACATGTTGCGCATGATCCAATGGACAAGCGCGGATCCCAGATTAGCGCCGATAGTACCGACGATTCGTCCACGACGCAATCCGTTTTTCATCTGACTATGCAAGAGGATCTCACGGGCGTCGGACACTTATCCAGAACCCCAAGCCAGCAGAGCCATGATTCGAACGCCGCGGAGAGCGAAGTAGCAAGTATATGCAGCAATAACTCTGTAATCTGGACGAGCCACGAAGAGGGAACCACTGCGCTCGAAGCTGCCGATGCCCAAGCAGAAGCTTTCACGCGATGGCCTCGGTCTCGGTTTCCTCTCGACGAAAAAGGAAAGCTCAGAATTGATGGCCAGTTCGACTCGCTTCAGCTCATTACAGCAATGGGCCGCGAACTAGAATCGAGCGAGGGCGCCAAGAGGCACGCAGACCGATTCGGTAAAATTGATCGACCACGCGTTACCTTTCGAACAGCAGCAGCGCCGACCCATGTCAAGCCACGGTCCCTGTTGAAGGCCGCAGGCGATGATTCGAATGGGAGCAGGAGTGAAAACATCAAGTTTGCTGAAAAGAATGGGGAAGACCTTTCTACGCAAGTTGATCTTGTGGCGATCTGCGAGGGCCCTGGGATTCAGGCGATCAATCGTGCAGCAGAGGAGAACGGTCTACAACTCAGCCCACGTCATCCGTCTTTTTCTCACGAAACTGTACAGGCCTCTCGTCCTCTGAGTGCCTGCATTCGGGCCTCCCGGGCCGTTGTTAATCTTGCCGGAGAAAGAAAGCGTATCCAAGCAAGACTCGAGTCTCTTTTGGGGGAGATATATCGCGAAAAAAAGAATGCGTCCATCGATACTACATTGGCGCAGCGTGAGCCCAAGGCCCTCGCCATCGAGGATCGCACTACCCATCTTCGCGGCGGAAAGGCTTCGCCAGCCACAGTCAAGAAGAAGTCCGCACCATCTCGCTTTTCTAAAAACCAGGACAAAGCCGTCACGCAACGCCCGACTCCAAAGTGCGTCGAACCGATAGCAGAGCAGGAGCCGTTCGAAGAAACTTTTGTAGCATGCTTCAAGCGCGGCAAGCGAGACAAAAGCATTACTCAATTGGAAAAGGCATACACGATGGCCTCGCAAGTCCTCGATCGTAACCCGCGTCTTGTAATGGCTGTGCTACGTGAGCTTGTTGCGCTTAAACGTCACAAGGGGGATCTTCTCGGCGCGGAAGCTGATGCCGAAAAGCTTTTGCATCTTTGTGCTGATGACGAGTTTATTGTTTTACGTTGTCATGTGCTTGCTGCAAAGGCCCAGATCCAATTGCAAAGGGGAGCTGGGCTTGAGGCCGAGCTCACGGAGCGCGATCGATTGGCACTTGCCACCAGCTACGCTCTCGGAGAGACTACAAGCGACGCAATCGATTGTATCGGTAAGACCAGGAAGAATGGTCTGCACGATGCACAAGTAGAACAAGACGAATGTGAAGAGACAGACGAATGTAGACCCATCCTCGAAAGGAAGGCAGGTCTTCCATCTCAGCGTGCCGCCCAGACCGGCGTTGGCCCATCTTTGGCAACCATTGGCGCTGCTCTCCGTATGCAAGGCAAGTTCGATGAGGCGATCGAGATGCACGAACACCATCTGAAATACGCGCTTGCTGCTCGCCGCTGGGAAGATCATTGTCGCGCTCTCATGGACAAAGCGGCCACATTGAGCGCTGCAGGCGAGAATGAGTCCGCTCACAAAACTTTTGCAACTCTTCTCGACGCACAAAAGTTGCAACATCAGGCTCAATCCCCCAGTATTATGCTTCGAAAGGAGCGAATAGAGATGCTTGCCTGCCTTGTGCAAGTGGCCATGAAATCGCCGCGTCTCTTCAAAATCTCTTTGGAAGCGATTCAGGAGCTAGAATTGCTCGCGGAAAGCGTCGGCGATCGTAGCAATCTAGCGTTTGCACTGGAAGCAAAATTCAAAGCATGCATGCTGGACGTCGAAGACCGAGACCTGAGGCCTGCTCTTGCCTTGGCACACAAGCTAATCCTCTCAAATGCTGATTCGAGGCAAAAATTGCTTCAACTTCGAACCGCCGTTCAACGCGAAGACTGCTTGGTCCCCGAAGAGCTGAAGAAGCTGGTTTGCGCTGAAGAAGCACTTGGTCGTGCCATGGTGCTTGACGAGGACCTTGCGATGCGTGGCGGGCCGGATGCCCCTCGTCAGCGCCTCGCGCGTTTGCGTGATCTTCTTATAGGTGGGGGAAGGGATTCTTGTCAAAATTCTCGTGGATAATCACGAGTTACCATATATTTTCGATCAAATTTGGCTTCCCATATAGTCCTTACTACTGCGGCTCTCTTCGTTCCTATAACAACGAACTAGGCCTACTGTGCTTTCGTGGCGAGTTATAATCAAATATGGAGAGAATTGGATATAACTAGGCCTAGTTGCGACTGACATACGGGGACGTTGGACTATGAATCGAGTTCGTTATCTCTTCATTCATTCTTTGCTCTTACAGTACTTTTCCCTTGTCAGCCTTTGGATCACTGTCGGCATCTAAAGCAGCACCAACAGCGAGGGCCTGGATTTTTTCGTCGAGATCAGTTTCGTCCTCAATCTCTGTAAGTTCGTGATCCAGGGTGTTAATTTGAAGAACGGAATCTCGAACGAGACGTTGCATTGTACGTGATGAGGCAGGCTGCACGGAAGCTTCTACTGCAGACTCTGCTCCTACTGCAGACTCCGCTCCTACTGCAGACTCTGCTCCTACTGCAGACTCTGCTTCTACAGGAAAATTATCAAGCAATTCCGCCTCCTTTGCTCTGGTGTCAAGTTCGGGGAGGTTCTCTGTGACGTCCTGGTTGGTTGTGTCAGGCTCCGCATTTTTGACAATTTCGCTGCTATCGTCTTCATTCTCGGCAGCAAGAATAGATTGACGCATAATGCGCTGACGCGCACGAGCAAGCATGGTCACTTGATGAAAAGAACTTTGAGGCATGTTCATTCCTTGTGGCAGAGGAGTGATGGTCGCGCCTGGACCCGTTCGCGTGTTGTGAGCCACACTTCGGCCTGCCACCAAGAAGCGCCCCAACAACGAACGTCGGCGACCATTCGGCGGAGCGGGTTCCGCGGACTGCGAACTGCTGGCAGATGTTGAGCCAGCGGCTTGCAGCAAATGCGGCTGCGTTTTCATTCGCTCAATGGCGCGACGGACGCGCACAGCAAACTTGGACGTTTCACTTCGGCGCACGCCGGCTTCTGTCTCCATATGGTCAACAAAATCTTCAGGAGACATTTGCATGTCTTCGTCTGGAAGCGAAGAAATGTAGGACTTGACCCGGTTGTACTGTGCCTGCGAGACGTGCTCTGCTCTGGGCAGACGTGCGTGCTTTCGCGGCGCAAGATTTTGGAATGCCCATTGTACCATTTCCAAACGTTCAAACTCAAGAACAATGAGCGTAAGCTCGCTGAGGAGAAGCGCAAAGTCGACTCGTTTGAGCAGCTGGTAGCGCGGGTCCGACAGCAGCTTTTCCATCTTTTCCAGCTTCTCGTCAAGAGGGTCCGCGATGCTGTATCGCTCAATGTCTGGTACGCGTGGGCCTTGTTCGTCAGCCCCAGGCGCGGGCTTGGCATTTCGTCGCGCATCGGCAGCCAAAGCAAAGGTCTTTTCAAGCACTGAATCGTTTTGGCGCAGCGGCTCGCAAATGATACGCGTCAAAGAGCCAGCAAACTCTGCAAAGTTTGGCATTTTGTGGTATGCATCGATTTGGAATGATTGCAAGAGCAGCAAAATGCGCACTTTGGGAGGACAGCCCCCATTGCGGTCCGCAAGATGGCCAAGAAACTTTTCCATGGCTGCCTCACGACGACGAGGCGGTACGTGGGCTGCAGTCTGGCTCAGGGATGAGCGATTTCGCCAACCATCATGGCTAGCAATGAGCTCACCCACCCCGAGATTAATCGGGAATGCCATTTGCTGCGGCGCTTTGTGCTGAGACGAGGATCCGCTGGAGAAAGTAGAGTGTGTGTGGGTAGTTCCATCCGATGAGACCGAAGCTGTCGAGGAATATCTGCGCCGAAAATTAGCTTCGGGCCACATGGAGCTGACACGTCCATGAAGAAAGCCTCCGGCCGATGGAGACGACGGGTCACTCATGGCAGAGATTATGGTTCGCTTGTTAACGGCAGTCATGGCCCTGGCACGCAGTTCACCCCGAATAAAAACGGGAGCCACAGACATGAGTATTGGATTGTAAGCAAGCGCACTGAGATCAAAGACATCTTTGTATTGCTCATAGCGCGCGCGATTGTCCGCTTTCAGCTGCTTGACCTTTTCCTCTGTAGACCCTACCGTCTGAATAGCCTTTGCGACAGAGCCCGAGATGGTCCCGACGAGACCGACGCCGAAAATCATCATAAAGATAGTGAGAAGACGCCCGAGCTTGGTAAGAGGCGCATAGTCGCCATACCCAACAGTGGTGATTGTAACGGCAGAGAACCACAGAGAGATTTGAAAATCGGCAAGGCCCGATGGGTCCGACTCGGCCTCGAATTGTGCCACGGCGCCTGCGCAGACAATCATGAATCCAATGATGAGAGCCCCCAGGAAGTAGTCTGGTGAGTTGATGAGCACATGAACGAGGCGCTTTTCCATGAAGAAACGGCGGTAGGCGCGCGCGACCCGAAATACGATGCAGCACCGGAGCACTTGGCTCACAAAGTAAAAGTTAGTCATGTACTCTTTGAGACCTGGCGGAATGGTGACAAGAGCCAAGATCTCGACCCAGAACTTGCTACCCGTCCAGTCATTGTCAGATAGATCTGGCTTTGAGCGCTCAAGAATGATGCGCATCAGGAAGCCGGCAGAAATGTACCAGTCAATCCATTCGAGCTTGGCGTGTAGACGCACCGTCTCTTCGTCCAAGGCAAGAGCATGGCTGTATGTAGTCGGGATGAAGGCCACCACGACGCTAATTACTGCAACAAGATCGATGAGACCTCGTACGACATCGACGGCTCGCGTTGCAGTGGTATGCTGGCTGAGCATCACCTTTTCCACGAGAGCGCCGCACTTTTGCAAGTACGTTGGCATGAGAGTATCGGCAGCCTCTTGGCCAGTAAGAATTTCTGATCCAAGTTCTTTGAGCTCCATCATTTCCGGGCAGCGGCGGAATTGAACGAGGTTGTCGCGCGGCCCTTCAGCGGCCTCGAAAACCGGCACTCCTTTTGTGTTAGAGCGCGAGGGCGAAATGGCTGGAATTTGGGGCTGAGGCGGAGAATCCTGTTCAGAAAAGGTACTTGAGTTCGAAGGCATAAGATTTGCAAACGTTTCGCCTCGGATACGTTTCTTCTTTCCCGTTGGATTGTTGTTATTTTGCTGCTGTGCAGCTTCACGACGTTTGGCGGCTTGCAGTTCCTCTTGATGGCGAACAAATACTTCATAGTGAATTCCTTGAGCAATGTCTTCCCAACGAGACCAAATGCCCAGCGTGAATTTGCGACTCATGCCGAGTGAAAAAGCAAAAGCAAAGGCAAAGCACAGATAAAGAATGATATTGTCGTTGTTGCACGCACCAAGTTCTTCAGAAGATGCGCACGCATACGAGGAGTGATTGACGAGATCATGCTTGTTGCCTACTCCATCGTTGTCTGAATCAAAGGCTTCGGCGCCGTCATAGGGGAACACGTCAAAGCCGTCGATGATTTGGTCGTTGTCTTTGTCAAGATCAAAGCTAAAGACGGAGCCGTTGGATCGGATGCCCAGGATAGTATCGTGATACAGCGTAACAGCGACCAAGGAATCAAACAAATCTCGAGGGACGAGACATCCCATCGCTGACACAAGGCCTTGCTGGTCTGTGAGTCTTGCGTCGACGAGTACGTGCATGTCATCATCCAATATGTAGAGAATAGTTTCTGCAGATGCGTCATGTAGGCGAAGTAGTTGACCCGTAGTAGTTTCGAACAGATTGGAAAGTGTAGCGCAGCCATCAGTGGTGTCACAGCTTACTAGCTTGCACGTTGTATTTGAGGCAAAAATTGCTGTGTTGCAGACTTGAAGGAAAAGTCTTGTTGCTGTGAGCTGGGCGTTCCACAAGAACATGTGCGCGCTCTCGCTGATAGGATCAATGTCAATTCCACGCACCTCGTGCTTTCTCCGCGTCGGAAGCTCGAGGAGACTAAAGGTGGTATTGATATCGATAATAAGACTCTCGGTTGGAGATTGTGAGGCACTCGTGTCAACCCAAAATACTAGTGCGGACCCTGCGGAAGCGTCGCCAAACCACGCCACGCGCGCGTGTAGCTGGCTGGATGTGAGCAGGCTTGGGTACGATCCCCCGAGAGCGTTGGTTGCACCTGTGTCAAGATCATGGAGAAGAGCATGCGTTCGCCCCGAAAGAGGATAGAATTTGGAGTACACTACGTAGCGTCCCGCGACAGAGGGATTCGAGACAATGGCATTGCTACCATCTTCATTGAAAACGGTATCAACATAGGCGATGGAGCTCGAAATATCAGAGAATCTCGTCGCATTTTGCCTCGCAACGCCAAGTTGGGGAAGTGCTTCGTCGGTAGGTATTCCTGTTTCGCGCGTGATGGTGACAATGCTTCGATTGTACGAGCTGGGTGTCCATGCGCCCATGTCAACCGCAAATGCTTCGATTGTGAACCATACTTCAAACCATTTTCGCTGATGAATCCCCTTTGACGGATCTTCGAGATATGCATAGGCAAGGTCAAGGCGGCTGCGGAATGGTCCGGTTGGCCATGGGCCTTCGCGTAATCGAATTTGCTCGCGTGCATTGACAAAGTTTTCGGTGCCGTATCCATCAAGGTGCGTTTCTTGGAGGGCTCCGTAAGGGTCTTTGATGTAAATGTACTCACCGGAGACAAGGAGGTTACTCTCTCGACCAAAATAGAGTGACGGCCACGTGAGTTCCTGCGCGTGACTTATATTGACGTCAAATTCCTTGACGACCATGGCGGCGTCGGTTGCACTGAGGCTATCGCATACGCACACATTGGATGCCCTGCAAGGGTCACCATATGTGGAGATGGCGAGGGCTACGTGTGGCAGCGCAATAAGAACGGAAAAGGCGAGCATGAGCTTGACGTGTCGTGCGAAGCCCATGTTTACTGTTCTTTTGCAAACGTTGGTTGCACTTTGGCCAGCTCGTCTCGTCGGTCCCGGGGTGTCTCCTGCTGCTGCTGCTGCTGCTTCTGTTGCTGCTGCTGCGAACATTTGCTCTACAGGTCGGCGAGCCTGCTCGGGCCTTGTGGCTCGTTGCATCTCCACGCTTGTAGCTTACTCTGGTCGGTAACGTGTGCCGTCGCGTCCACGGCCTCGGCGGCGTAGTCTCAACTCGCAGAGGATTCGGGCCTTAGACAAGCACACCAATGAGTGATTGTTGTGCGTGCGCGCGCGCGCACGCGCGCTTTCGTGGCGACGAGCGGGCGGGCAGGCGAGCGGGCGGGCGGGCGAGAGATCACCTTTTTGCTAGCCCGAGTATCATTGGCAAGCTTCGAGTCGAAAAAGGTGGCCCAGACTGCACGGATCGTTCGCATAAGTCCCACGAAAAGTCAACGGCTCTCCTAAAACTTGGGGGAGAGACAGAGCAGAGCAGACAGGCAAAGAAAGAAGAAGAGGGAGCCCGCCGACGTTATTAAAACAGTTGGCAGTCCCAGAAGGTCTGGGCGGGTGAGCAAGCTCTGGCAGGGCGTGGGTGCGCCAGCAGCGGCTCGCGCGCAGAGGACAGCAAAGAAGGTCCTCTTGCCATGGAAGACTTTGGCTTTGTGCAGCCGTACCGGCGCGTGGACTGGAGATCGGTGCAGCAGGTTGACCTGCGGCGCGCCGAGGAGGCAAAGTCAGCTGCCCAGGCGCAGAAAGCGCTCCGGAAAACCCTTGGCAGCGTGCTGTATGGAAGTCTCGAGAACGAAGAGGGTACGTTGATGGGCGAACCCCAAAATTAGTTTGGAGAAAGGTGCAATCAACCTTGGTTATGCTTTTGCATTGATGGATGCATTACGTTGGACGCGAGAGCTGACGTCGTTGAACAGACATCGAGAACCTTGCAGAGGACGAAAATGTCATCAAGGCATTCAGACTTGGGCAATACACTGCACAGTATCTGTCGCACTGTCAAGATGCGCTTGCGCGAAAAACTGAGGCCGTGCAGCAAAATGTAGATTATGGTCTTGCGCATCTAGAGGAGATGCACGAGCGCTTCACGGCACGTAAACTACAAAAGCGACGTCTCCAAAAAGAATTATCGAAGCTTGACGATCTCATTTCGCAGTACGATACCACGCTCAAAGTGTTGCGACCTGACCTTGCTCGTCGACTTGTCGTCAAGGAGGATGGCAGTGTTGCAATTCGTGTTTCTTCAAAAGCGATTGCGGCAGACGCTGCTGCCGCTGCCGCTGCAATGGCTGGGTCTGGGCCTTCTTCGTCTCCGTCATCGTCAGGTCCTAAAGACCGTTTCTCTTCAGCAGCGGAATTTGAACGAGAGCGAGAGCTGGCACAGAGCTGGCGCATGATGAAGGATATGGAGGCACGACTATCAGCATTTCGAAAGGAAGCTGAAGACGCGTCTTCTTTGCGCGAAAGGCTGGCTATTGCGGAAGCTGAATTGGCCCGGCTTCGCAAAGAGTCACAAAGACAATCGGCGCACCAACACCGGCCTAACCAGCCCGGACAGCCGCCGCCGACGTCTGACGTTGAGGACAATCTTTCGTTCGACGAAAGACGTGCGGACAACCGAGCGTTTGCAGATCAAGGTGGACACGTCAAGACAGAGAATTCGCATGCAAACTTTGATGACGACTCTGAGACTAACCAGGCATTCGCAGGTCAAGGTGGGCACGGCAAGAAGGAATACCCGCATAGAAGCTTTGATGATGACTCTGAGACTAACCAGGCATTCGCAGGTCAAGGTGGGCGTGGCAAGAAGAATGGCCCGCATACAAGCTTTGATGATAACTCTGACATGGTTCGAATCAGTCTCGATGAGGAGAGTCTTCATTCTGTGCTCCAGAAAAAAGAAGTGCAAAATGAAGTATCGGGCATTCCCATTCAAAGTGATGTGCACAGTCGCGTCCAAGGTGATGTCAATCGTCGCGATGAATTGCATCTTCGTGACGATACGGAAAGTGAGATGTCACTGATTTACGATTCCCTGGATCCGCCTCCCCAAGTGGGAAAGAAACAAGAGGCTCCGCATTCGCATGTTGCGGCACCTTTAAGAGCACGTAACTGGCACGAGGAAGATGAAGATTTGGGTGGCCTGGACAACAGCATGCATGCATCTGCGCATGTTAACGAGAGTGAGCACGCAAAGAACAGAATTGCTCAGGTGATTGCGGTAAATGAAGCCGAGGAGGAAGAGCAGAGTATCCTCGAGGACGAAATCGTGTCGCAACAAGTCAGCGAAATGGAAGACGTCGGAACTCTTCGCGCCTCACTTGACTCGTTTCAGGAGACAGATTCGCTCGAGGAGAAGTCGGCTCAGGAGCGGTTTTCGGGTGCCGATTCTGACGAGGAGAAAGACGATGCAGATCCGCAAGAATTGCCGCAGCGTGTGTTTCAGGAAAGCAAGGCGGACGACATTGGCAGTGAAGAAGAAGCAGATGACGATGTGGACAATGAGATTGATAGTCTTGACGACGACAAGGATAGCGACGCGGACGAAGGCAAAACTCGAGACGATGCGCAGATGGAGAACGCGCAGCGCCAGCAAGGTGGCCCAAGAGCCCGCAATCTCAGCGAGGATGAGGAAGAAGACAAAAATCATGCTTCAGGCAACGAAGATGCAAGAAGCATGTCCAATGATGGAGATGCAGTAAGCAAGACGGGATCCAACACAGACGAAGATTTTAGAAGCAAGATGGAATCAGAAGAAGAAGAAGAAGAAGAAGATGCAAGAAGCAAGACGAATGGACGTGTTGCTGACGAAAACGACGAAGACGAAGAGGATAATTACGCCAGCAAGAATGGGAGCGAAGCCTCAGAAGAAGAAGAAGAAGAAGAAGAAAGCGCAAGACAGCACAAGAATGAAACACAGGCGCAAGCCAAGGCCAAGTGGGACTTGGATGCCTTTATTGAAATGTATCCGGAGGCCGCGGAAGCGGCTCGACGCAGACCGAGCGAGATGACGGTTCCTGAGCTCAAGGTTGACGAAGACACCTTGGAGGGTCCGGAGACCCTGGAGCAAGGTTCCTTTGGAGGTGGAAAACCATCACACACATCAAGTGCGGACGAAGGCACCCATCTGAGCCCAACGACGACACTTGATGCAGCGTCTCCACTGGTTGAGAATAGTTTGGAGCTGAGCGTCAGCGCGAGCGGAAGCCCACACGAGGCTGGGCATGGTCGAGGATCGCGTGCGAACAGCGAAGAAACTGGAAGCCAATTTCACCAAAGCATCGATGGTGCGGACTCGCCGAGGGCCAGAAGCGAGGATGAAGCCAGCGAAGATGATGCAAGCGACGACGAAGAGGAGAGTCAGGTTCGCAAGATGGATGGGGCATCGGAGAATGACGTTGCGTCTGCTTCGGCATCCGAGTCTGACGACGAGGCTGTGCGACATCCTTTGCGATCGATGTTAAGTCCTCGCAGCGCCCTGACGATGTCGTCGGAGGAGCCGACGCGTGGTGCGCAGCTGCTTTTGAGCTCGGGGGATGGATTCGGAGAGGTCTCTGGAGACGCGTACGGGCGCGCGGAATCCGACTTGGAGTCCGTTATGAGCGGGAGCAAGAGTTTTCGTGGCGGCGTCTCGGGCGAGGTCGAGATTGTGGGCGGGGAGTCTGACGCTGACGGGCTTGTGAGTACTGGTCGTCCCTCGCTGATATCTGCAGGCTCGTCGCTGATGCTTTCTCCGGGAGAGACGTTTAGAACGGAGGATGTGGGCGAAGCCATGGACCTATCGAGTAAGAATCGAGGGTCTCCTTCATCTGCGTCTTCGGCGTCGCCGTCGCCTTCGTCTTTGTTGGCAGACGGCCGTTTTGACGGAGAGCATGATCTTATGGATGGCGAGGAAGACCACCACCACGTTGAAGTGGAAGATGAGGAGGAGGATGTAGAGGAGGAGTGGTTTTTTGGCCTGCCACGACGAGCGCAGGCCGACAGCGCTGTGGTGGTGACCTTGGAATCGATGAACGTGAAGGAAGCTTTATCCAAGGCAGTGAGTACCGCGCCTGGGCCGCGCACGCAGCTGCACCTGGACGTACAATTTCTGGACTCGGGACCGATCGCGAGTCTTCCTCCGCGCGCCGGCGCAGGCCTCGAGTACGCGCCCACGATCCACCTCGACGAGACTGTGACCTTTATGCTCGGCGTGGCGAGTTCATCTGCACTGCGCAAGCTGCACTTTCGCCTCGCGCTCGCCGACGCCGGGCGAAATGTTGACGACGGCGGCGACACCGGCGCGGACGTGGACGCGGAAACGCCCTTGGCGCTAGGTTCTTTGGTTCTCCCGGCGGCCTCTGCGGGCGGCCTCGTCGTGAACCTCGTGGGTGTCGCCACGGCAACTCCGCTGGCCACGCTGCGCCTGCGCGTGCGCGTTCCCGCGTCGTGACGCTGCTCTTTAACCCGTGACTTCTAAACCCTGATCATGATCTTCGTTTCTGTACGTTGTATACTACACAAGCCCGGCTCGCCTACTGCACGTGCCCGGCTCTTTGATCGTGGGAGACCCGTAAGTAAGCAACGAAGGAATCGAGACGATGGCCACGATTTGCTTGTCGAGGTGCAAGAGCTAATCCAGGAGCAGGTGCGAGAGCTTATTGATGTGTGCAGCAGCCGGCGCGAGAGCACAAGTAGCTAGGTGTGCATTTGCACAGTGAAGAAGAAGAAGACGAAGAAGAAGAAGAAGAAGACGAGCAAGGAAAAGGAGAACAAGGATCGCCCGATCGCAGATGAATGGTGGCTGGTCAGTCTCCACGAGTGCTAGATAGATGGCGACGCGCCGCGACGAGGCCAAACGAGCGAGCTGGCCTGCCTGTCTGCCTGCCTACCTGCCTGCCCGATTCGACGCGCGGTGGCCTAGCCTCCGCGGCCCAGTGCGTGCCCTGTCCGGGCGAGTGGCCACGGGGTGCCCAGCGCGCAGGGACAAACTGCCCTGCAGCGAGCCAGCCGCGGCCAGCCACGTCCGATTACGTGCGTCGCGCACGGCTCGGCTCGCGTCTTGGCCTCCGCGGCCAGAGCAGAGCAGAGCTTACGTCTTCTGGAGGCGGATTCTCGAGGCGAAACCGGCTGGCGGTGATCGGAGGATGACAAGGCCGCGCAGGACTTCGGCGAGGCGAGACCTCTCGCATCTCCGGGCTCGAGTCGTCGATGCCACGGCCTGTCGTCGAGTTCAAGTTGTCATCAAGGCCGTCTTACCGCCATCCGAGTCATGAAAGAAAATAGAAGGCCAGACCATTGCGCGGCAGGAGCGGGAGAGATGGATTGCGCTCTCGTCGACCAGCTCGCTCCATTCTCTTCCGGCGTCGCGCTGGGAGCCGCCAGGAAAGGAAAGGACAGGAGAGGAGAGGAGAGGAGAGGAGAGGAGAGGAGGGGAGGGGAGCGCGGCTTGAACTCGCCGGCGATCGCGGCCGCGGCGTCTGTCGTGCGGCGGCGAGTTAGTGCGCGAGCTTGGCGATCGGCGAGCGAGGGCGGCCCGCTCGCCCAGGCCGGGGAGTTGCGCATGGCGGTTGCGTATGGCGGTAGCGGGTCCCGTGAGGCCCCGCAGCGAAGACCCTACGGTCCCCGCTGCGCGCGCGTCGACCACAGCTGGCGCGACGCAGCTTTGCCGTGGCCCTGCATCCCGCAGCGAAGCGGCTGCGGGCTGGGTCCGCGCAAGTGTGTACCGGCCACCAGCTAGCATAGCAGGCATCTGCAGATTTATAGTGAATGACGATAATGAATGCGTGTTGTGCAGCGGGCCGTGGCCGATGGGCAGCGCGTGCAGGAGAGAGGGAGGGAGAGAGAGAGAGAGGTCACGAGGCTAGCGTGGCTGGGTCCGAGGCAGCAATCGTCGCAACGAAAGGCACGTTCGTTGCTTGGCGGCCGGCTCAAGTCAGTCGATCGACGCTTGCTTCCTTACTCGCTAGCCCTGCCGCTCGATTTGCAGTTCGTGCACTTCAAAATAAGAATAAGTAAAAGATGTCAAGCCAGCCAAAGCCATCCATTCTGCAAAATCGTTCGTTCCTTCCTGCACCTGTCTGGTCGGCTGGCCCGGTCTCTCTCTTCTAGCGCACTCCCCCCGGTACCCGCGGTACGCGCGCTGTCGGCCGCCGTCTGTCCGCCAATGGCAACCTAGTCGTTCGTTTGGGCGTCGTTCGGGCGGCTCCACGGGCCACGCTTCGACCGTACATGCAATCGAGGCAGCAGAAGCGAGGCCGCAGAAGCGAGGCCGCAGAAGCGAGGCAGCAGAAGCGAGGCAGCACGCGGTTGCTTCTCGCGGTTTTGTTGATTGCGGACCAGGGCACGCTGCAGCTAGCTAGCTATAACTAGCTAGCTGCGCTGCTTGAATTGCCGTCCCGCTCGCACAGCTGCGAACTCGATTGACGGCACGTGCGCCCTACAGACACCCACCGTGAAGGAAGTTAGACTGGCTGCTGCACTCTGTCGATCCGCCTCGGACTTTCGAACGTACTATATATGCGATATATCGCCATTACGCAAGCTGGCTGGCTGGTACGCTGGCAACTGCAGGATGAATGTACGTACGACAACGTGCAACGGGATGATCAGCCGAGCTTCTGCAGGAGCTATAGGCTGCAAGCAAGGTTTAGGCCCTAGCTCTTGGTCTTGCTTTGCAGGATGAACGAACTGACCAGCCAGATAGGTTTATAGCAGTGTGCTTTGAAGATGTCTTGCACTTGGCTGTCTGGCTGGCTGGCTGACTGGCTGGGTAGCTGGGTGCGTACGTAGCCTGGCCTGCAAGCTATAGCTTGGCCCAGAACACGCGCGCCTCAAACTCGTACAGTCGGCCGGGACACGGGCCCACAAAAGAAGCACGTCAAGGCCCGCAAGCTCTCCAAGCCGGACTAGCTAAAGGAAGAAAGCCAGCAAGAAGGGAGCAGCCCGCTAGCTAGCGTGCTGGCTGAGCTGGATCTCGCTCTGCCAGTCCAACCTGCCGCGCCAAGGTAGTCTGTGCCGTTCGTTCATGGTGTCGTGTCGTGCCTTGTCAAAGGCATCCTCGGATTGCCTCCCTCTTTCGGCCCGCGTTGTACCGTCGCCGCCTCCGTGGCCCTCTTCCACGTCACGCGATGCTCCCACTCCGATCCGAATCTATCGCCGCCTTCGCCTGAACCGCCGCCAACAAACCCATCCACCATTCCACCGCTACGGCCGCTGCCGACGGACCTCCTGCGCCTTTCTAAAAAACGAACGACTTCTCGCCAGTTGACCGCGGCTGCATCCATGGATCGATAGATACGTAGCTCGCTAGCTAGCTAGCTCCGTGACCTCAACAAAATGGTTATCACTCCCCCCACGCCCGTCCCTTTTCACCAAGCTACCCTCCTCCATCCCTCGCTCCGTCCCGGCTCGGCTCGTGTCGCACGGCCTCGCTCCGCTCGCTCCGTGCTCTGCTCTGCTTCGCGCGGAGTCATCTTCCGTTCTTACCCTCTTCTCCTTTCCTCCTCCTCCTCCCACTGCGTGCCGTGCCGGGGCGAGGTCGGAGCTGGACGCGGTGTGGCCAGCGCGCAAGCGAGTGCGCCTGGTCCGGCCGCCTCCTCCTCTTCGCCCTCGCTCCTCCGGCCGCCAGCGCCCGCCCGCTCGGCGTGGCTCCGCGCGGCGCGGCGTCGCGTCGCGTGGCGCGGCTCGGCTCGGCGTCGCGTCGCGAGGCGAGGCGTGGCGGGCGTCTCGGTCGCGAG
>KN805381.1:411909-498282 GCA_000818945.1 Schizochytrium sp. CCTCC M209059 | reverse complement strand
GTCTCGGTCGCGAGGCGGGGCGGGGCGGGGCGGCCCTGCCCGAGTCCGCAGCGCGTGTCGCGGCCTGCTCCCACCTGCCGAGCCAGCCATGGCTGCGCAGAAGGTAAGTTTATCCTCTTTTTCAAAAAACAACTTGAAAAAAGATTTCTTTATGGCCTGTTTTCGCTGCCTCCCTCCTGCCTGTTTTTGCGCGCAGCGAGCGAGCGGGCGCTCCGGTCGCGCGCCTCGTCGCCGGCGTCCGTCCGCGTGGAAGCAGCAGCGGCGGCAGACCGCAGCCGAAGCTGCGCAGCGTGCGTCGCAGCCCGGGCCGCGAGGGCGGGACGGCAGCCCAGCGAGCGAGCGAGCGAGCGAGCGAGCGGGGGAAGAAAGGAGAAAGGCGAGGAGGACGCGGCTCCGACCCGAGGTGGCGCAGGAAGACGACGAGAACTCATCCCCACAGATCCCACGGTGGGATTGAGGGTCAGCGCGACTCGCATACGAGCTGGGCCGCCTGCCTAGGCCGCTGCAGGTTTTCGATCGATCTCTATGTCGGTGGTGGCCGTCGATCCTTTGTGGATGGATGCTGCTGCTGCGAGACCTGGAGATACGCGTCAGGGGCGCGTGAGCTCCCGCGGCTCCGGTGCTGCAGTCGCGAGCGCCCTAGCCCTGCGCCTCCTCGGCGGTTGCGCGGCGTCTCCCATCACAATTTCTGCTTCAGATATGGCCATGCCTCGTTGCCTCGCTTCCCGCGCGCACACTCTGCGCAACGAGGATAGCTTTTGCTTGTTGCTTGCGTTTGCTCGCTTGCCTCTGCTTGTTGCCCGTGGTTGTTTGTCATCGCATCGCAGCCGGCGTCGAGCTCGCGATTCAGCCCCCGCCGCCGGCAGCTGCAGCGAGCCTGGCGTGAGGCCCTGGCCGCCGCCACGTCGCGCCGCGCCGAGCCAGGTGCGCGCGGCGCCAGGCCTGGCTCGACGAGACCGCGCGCTTTGGAGTTGCGTTGCCGCCGGAGAGGTCGCGCCGGCCAGATCAAGCGGGGCGCGGGAGAACAAAATATCCCCATTTCGGACGCTGCTTCGCGGGGTTAGACGTTGCGGGCTGTGGGAGGTGGATCATAGCCCCTGCAAGCCCAGCTGAGTCTAGTTGTCTACGGGCGTTATCACTCCTGGCCGAGCACGAGCTCGAAGTGGAGCGCAAGGGAACGCAGCCGAGCACGGATGACTACGCCGCCGCGGTTTCCTTCTCGGCGGCGGCGCGGCGCGGGGAGGTGGTCTCGGCACGGCGAGGGGCGCGCTGGATGGTGTGAAGGAGGCGAGCGCGGTGCGAGAGCGAGTATCGTGAGAGCTGCGCCGCGCTGAGCTGGGCTGCCTAGCAGCTAGAAGCTGCCAGCTTTGTCCCGTGCAGTGCACACCCTCAGAGCGTGGTGCGCACGGGCCGTGTCCCTGCTTGTCCCTGCCTGTAAGCCCGCACGAGGCCCCACACTGCGCCCGCAGACGAGGTGCAGCTCTTCGCGGGTACCGCCGTGCGTCCGGTCGGGCCAAACTCGGCACACTACGCTTCGCCCTGTAAGCTCCGCCGCGGCCGCAACTGCAGCTGCGACCGGCTGACTGCCTGGCTGGCTGGCTGGCTGGCTGGCTGGCTTGGCGGCCCCGGCAGCGGCCCTGCGCATCCTTGCTCTGCCCGAGCGCCTCTCCTTTGCGGAGAGCTCGCCTCGCGTCGTTCGTACCTGCCCGCCGCCTCTCTTTCAGTTCTCCCGTGTCAGTCTCTTGTTCCCCGCAGCCTACCATGCTCTGCGGGATATGCGGGCAAGGGCGTCTGGGGACCAGCGTCGACATCTCGCAGCAGGAAGTGCACGGTCGCGGCCAGAGTAGGAGTGGTGAAAAAAAAAAAATGACGAAAAAGGATCGACGCCCTCCCTGCCTACCGCCGCCGTCGATGGATCGAGCGATCGATCCATCGATGGATCGAGCAATGAATCGAGCGAGCGCGAGGCCTCATGAGCCGAACGCGCGGGCGGACGGGATGCAGCGGGGCCGCGGGGAAGCGCTGCGAAGGCTGCCGGCCGGCCATCCGGGTGTCGGTCTGTCTGTCTGTCTAGCTGAACGAGGTGAGCCTGCGTTGAGTTGGTTTCTGTTAGTTGGTCGCGCGTTTCCCTCCTCCTCCTCCTCCTCCTCTGGCTTCCTGCTAGTGCCGGGCGCTGCTAGCCCAATGGAGAAAAGCGAAGAGCGCGCACGCGAGCGGAGCGACCGACAAACTCGCAACGCGCCGGGAGCGAGCGAGCTGCAGCCGTCGAGCGAACCGACGCAGCGCGATATCGAGCGAGCGAGCGAGGTATAGAGATGCTGGTGAAGCAGCCGCGACAGGACCCCGGCGCGGCCATGGCCATGCAGGGACACCTGGCCAGGGACCACGGCGCCGCGACACGCGAGTACCTCGCGCAGATGCACCACATGCAGCAGCAGCAGCAGCAGCAGCAGCAGCCGGCGGCGGCGGCGGCGGCGGCGGCGGCGGCCTCATCGGCGGTCGCGGCTGGCCTCGCGCAGGGCGCCAACACGCAGAGCGACGCCGAAATGAGGGCTCTTGTCGCAGCGTATCAGCAGCAATATGCAACCGCATCGCCAGAGGTACAGCGAGCCATGCACCAGCTCGCCGCAGCACAGCAAAAGGAGCGACTCGCCAAGCAACAGCGGCAGCAGCAGCAGCAGCAGCAGCAGCAGCATGCCATGCCCACGGCGGCAAACTATGGAGCCACAACACCCTCTGCCGCCACTTTCCAGACCCAGCAACAGCAACACCAACGTTCCAAGGAAGAATATGACGCCGACCTCGACGCGCGCATGCTACGACAGCAGCACCTCGCGTATCAACGCCAACTCATGAGCATGCAGCAACATACCCAGCAAACCCAGCAGACGTACATGGGATCCTCCAGACCAGGGAGCAACGCAACGAGCCCCGCAGCATCCAACAATGCGAGCCCCACTGCCGCGGCATCCGCGACGTCCAACAAGGAGCGCCAGGTCCTCATGATGGCCCGCGCACTCACCCAGGCTCTCGAGCATCCTGATGCCAGCGCTTCGCACGCTTCCATGTCCCCTGCAACCGCCGCAGCCTACGCCAACCTCATGCCCCCCCATATGACCTCCATCGGATCGGAAGCCGAGATCAAGGCCGCCTTTCAGGCTCCCGCGCTGCAGAACTCCTTTCCCGTCAACGCCGCTTCACCCGGTGCAATGTCGCTGCGCGACCTCAGTCTGCCGCAGCTCCTCAACCTGCTCCCGCAATCCATGTTGCCCGGCGCTTCGCAAAACACCTCGGCGCCGGCCCTCCAGCCACCGCTGCCTCCAGCCGCCACCGCTGCTTCCATGGTCCACCGCCGCCACAGCAGCGGCGCCAGCAGCAGCAGCACGAGCACTTGCAGCGAAGATCATGGCGGGTCCACCGGAAGGGTCGATGCGTACTGCAAGAAGAGAGCCGCGGCTCTTGCCGATCTCGCAAAGTACGAGGTCGCGCGTAAGCTTGCAAAGACCATCAAAGAGGAACAAGTCTACTCAAACGCCCTGGACCCCAACGCGTCCATGGGCTCGGGCCAGCACGCGCTCTCGCGTGGCAAGCCCCGCGGCAAGCTGTGCAACTTTATTCGCTGCGACAAACTCGCGCGTGGCCGCGGCTACTGCAAGAGGCATGGAGGCGGACGCCGTTGCGAATCGGAGAACTGTCTGCGCAGCGCCAGATCGGGTTCCAAGTTTTGCACGAGTCATGGCGGCGGGCGTCGCTGCCAGACCCCGGGATGCACAAAGGGCGCCGAGGGCGCCACCTACCATTGCGTCGCTCATGGTGGAGGTAAGCGCTGCCAACACGAGGGCTGCACCAAAAAAGACCAGGGTAGCGGCTACTGCAAATCTCATGGAGGCGGAAAGCGCTGCGCCATCCCGGCTTGCATGCGCAGCGTCAAGACCGGCACCGACCTGTGCTCGCAACACTGGATGCTCCGTGAGGACAACGGCATTGTTTCCGGGTTCTCCACGTGATACAAATCCTGTTTCCCTCGCAATTCTTTCGCTCGCTTGCTTGCCCATATACGCCGGCAGGGTGCTGGCTGCGCGCGCGATTTCTGAACATTTAGCCTTGATATGCATGATCATTGAACGAAAAAGTGAAATAATTTTCTTGATTCGACCGAAACCAGTCGTTCACCTCTTTTCACCAGCCAAGGGCTTGACTTCTTCTTCTACGAGCATACGAGCATGATTTTTTAATGTATAGCAAAAAAATGTATTGAATGGAAGATAGTCAATCCGAGTAGATGAGGAAGAGGCAATAGCTATAAGAAACTTTCTCTTTGAAGTGCATTGGGGTCAAACCAAGCAAATGCGTCATGTGCAATGGACGTCTTACATTTGTTTTGCACACGCTATCTGATTTCATGGACCTGCAACAATACAATACATCGCAGCTCGACGATTGAGAAAATGTGATCAAATTTATGTTTCAACGAATGCAGCAAAAAGGGCATTGGCTCAAAAACGCAGAATAGATGCGGTTGCAGAGCCCACTCTCGAAGAGGAGGACCCTCCTCCGGCCCCAGACCCTCTTCGGCCGAGTCCCACGCCTGTTGAAGCCGCAGATGACGAACGTCTCCAGCGACGCGCAGAATCTGATGAGCCATTGGTGCGCGCGCTGTAACGATCAGTCGCACTGTCATCATCGTCGGCGTGTTCATGTTTATTGTTGTTGTTGTTGTTGTTGTTATTGTTGCTCGAGCTGGTCATCATCGTGTGGGCGCCCCCGCTCCTCTGACTCGTCCGACTCGTGCTGCTGATGTTGTTACGAGGCACAACTGGCACCTCTGGCGCAATACGAGAAGGGTGTCGCTTCGGTTTCGTTAAAGACGATATGTGCCGAGCCTGCCGCGAAGCACGCGACTCGTGGCGACCTTCGCTCTCCAACCGCCGCGAAGAATGCAAGGAAGGCGACTGCGATCCTGTCTCGGGTTCCTGCGCCCGACGCTTTCGCTCCTCGAGCGACTCCACGCGGCTCGTCAGCGTCTCCATGAGCTGCAAACCACGCTCTTGGAACTCGCGACCCTTGTCCAGCTCCGCGCGCATGCTCGCATTCTCAGCGGCAAGGCGAACGCGCTCTGCTTCGACAGCTTCCGTCTCGGCCCGAGCTGCATCGCTACGTTCCTGGGACGCTTTGAGATCCTCGAAAAGCTCAGCAATGCGATCTTCCTTTGACTGCTCGACCTCGGCAAGCTGGGCTTGCTTTTCACGCAGCAAGGCACATGTACGCAAATGCTCCTCGCGCTCGTCTTTGAGCTCGTACTCGATGCGATGCCATTCCTCCTGGGCGCTAGAAGCGCGTTGCTTTTCCGCCGAAATCTTGGATTCGAACTCGTTGCGAAGGGCCTCCACAGCACGCGCGTGCTCAGCCTGCAAAAGGTCCACTTGATCCGCCACGTCCGCAGACACCGACAGGGAGCTCAATTGCATAGACGCCATGCTACGCTCCTGCTCCGCCTTGTCTGCCTGCTGCCGCGCGTCATTGAGCTCGATACGGACCTTGCTCAATGCAATCTCCAGCTCGTGGATGCGGTCGTCCTTGTGGTCCAGACTCGCCTGCACACTGCTGTACAATGCTTGAAAGTCAACCTGCTCATTTATCGTCACACGCGTCTGCACAGCCATTGCGCGTTGCCCAAACGTCAAAGTCGATTTGGTCTCACTTGCAAATGACTCGTGCGGCGCCACATTCAGCACCAGGGCCGTCATCGAGTTGCCACCGAGTGAGTCTTTCAAAAGACGCGTCAATTTGGCGTCCCGGTACGGGATGTGCTGTTTGCGCTGCGCCAAAGCGGAAATGCAGTTGCCCAGCGCGGACAAGCTCAGATTGATCGCCTTCGATTCCATGAAGCGCGTGCCGTGGTGGCTGTGATTGTCCCCGAGCGCCTTTTTCACCCGCTCACTGCCTGCAAGATCGACCAAGATCAGCTTGCCAAATTTGACCTTGGACTTCTTCCCACCCGCCTGCGCGCTCTCTGCGCACTTGCGCTTGGTAATATTCAAAATAATGCAGGCATGCGATCGACTGCTTGCTGCATTCATGTTCGTCGCGGCGCGGACCCGGTGCTCATCGCCCTCCTGAATCATCGCCATGGCTTCCTCGGCAGACTCAACCGCTGCGCACTTGACGCCTTCGATAAAAATGCCTCGTTTTGTATCTTCGCGAATAAGAAGGCTCTTGTGACCGCCTGGACCCGTGCTTGTTGGTCCTCCACCCACGCCCGCGCCGACGCCGTCGCTTGAACCATCCTCGGGCCCGTTGGGACTCAACAGGTCAGTCAGCAACTCGCAATAAAGCTGCACGTAAGATAGCGTCACCGAATACTCGGAGGCCTCGTCCTCGTTGATTTCCTTAAAAATGTGTACGAGCGCTCGTGGCACAATGCCAGCTTCTTTTGACGATTTCCCACCAAACATGCTAAACGTTTTTCCGCTCCCTGTCTGCCCGTACGCAAACACGGTGCCATTGTAACCCTGTAGCACGCTTGAAACAATCGGGGCAGCAACTCGCTCGTACACAGTTTCTTGCGATGTTTGCGCCCCAAGAAAGGAATCAAATTGGAATGTCTCATTGCGCAGCGCGACAACGTCGGGAGGCGGGTCTTCGCTATCCTTGGGCGTGCCTGCTCGCTTCGCAGAGAGCTTGCGCACGACCGAGTCTGCGCCACCAATCTCCTCTTCGGGCCCCAGGAACGGTCGTAGTCTGCAGTGCACTTTGACTCGCTCTAGACTCGGCTTTCCGCTCGCTCTCATCTTGCGCGTGGTCGGCGTGCCCGCGCTCGAGCTCGTCGCGCTCAAGTCGCCAAAGCTGCTGCACGTCGCGCTTCGCGCAGTCGGAGTCGAGACCATCTCGCGGGACAAAATCGTGATCTCGCTTATGCACTCACGCTTCTTCTCGACGCAACGCGAGCTACCGTTCGCCTTGAGAGCGGTCGCTCTCATACAGGTCACCACCACTTGGGCCCGCCGAGAGAGATGAGTTTCGAGACACGATGGTCGACGACGAACCCAACGGATACATGTACCATAACAGAGAATGTGAGAGAATGATCTCTTTCGCTTTTGATTGACGGCTCTGCTCTGCCATTGATGCGGGCATGGCTGGCTAAAATGGGAAGCAAATTTCGGGTTTGATCACGCAGAGCTTCTCTGCTGAGAACTGGAGTGCATCGCATGCCATAAGGAAACTGAGATTGTTTGGCCATGACTCACAACACAATAACTTTTTTGAGGTTCTGGGAGCAATTTATGCAGTGGTCTGCAATTCTCTTGGTCCAATAATGACAGTTTGCAAGCAGAAATACTTTGTTCAAGCGCTTGTCCGCCTTCGCGCCTTCAAAAACTCGTCTCTTTGGCTTTGCCGCCGTATACCCGTCCAGGATCTATCTCACCGACAGACAGTGTCTCTTGCGTCTTGTTATCATGTCGTGCGTGGTATTTATTTACAAGGACGGTCTCCAGTTTGCTGGTCCTTCTGTTCTGTTGTCGCGGACGCTGGGCGTTGTGAAGCATCGCAATGTTTCAGGTGAATGTTGGTTTCGCCCCCTTGAGAAATGGCACTTTTTTTCACATCGTGTGTGTGCGTGAAAGAGGAGAAAGCAGATATAGATCATCGGGAAGTATGAACTCACAGTCAATTTCACCTCTCGAAAAAACGCTTGACACACCTCAGACCTATGACTTGTGTGTCACTTCCTTTTTCGTGAATGACAGTCTCTCACTTTCTCCCGCTGGGCTCCGAGCGCCTGATCAGTGGAGCGTGACGCAATGAACGACGAAAAAATACTGACCCCAGGCCACTACTCTCGTCCCTTTTCTCCTGGACACTTCGCGCGCCATTCCTGACTGCGCGCGCGTCTATAACCCACTTGCGGCCGCGCATAGCCGACTTGCCGCCGCGCTGCCGGCCTGTCGTTCGCGCCTCTCTCTCTCTCTGTCTTTCTCTCTCCACGCGAGACACGCGGTGGCGCAGCGGCAGACCGCTTCCCGCCGCGCGAGGGCGCCGCGGCTCGCGCTCGCGGAGCGCTCGTGGAGCGCTCGCGGAGCGCCCCCGCGCGCAGAGCCGCAGGCGGCCGCAGGCGGCCGCGTCCCGGCGCGAGGCGCGGCGGTTGCGGCGCCATCGCGGCGCTATTGGAGCGACGCGCGACTTCGACCCCGACGCCGACTCCGACGCCGACTCCGACGCCGACTTCGACGCCGGCGCCGGCGCGGGCGCGCGCGGGGAAAGATGGTGCACGCACTGTCCGGGACCGCGCGCCACGGGTCCTCGCTGGGCATGCGCGGGCGCTTCGAGTCCGTGGGCAACCCGCAAGACACCGAGTACAAGATTATCGCGGAGCCCGAGGCGGCCGTCGTCGCGCGCAATACGCCCCAGCCGTCTGGGCCGGAAACGCCAGGCGGAGGGGACCGTGCCACCTGCGAGCTGTGCCAGCAGCACGGCACGCGACGCGTGTCGGGCAGCCGCGGCGTAGCCCCAGACCTCTTTGTGACCATGTGCGAGGTGCGCATTCACAACTCCAAGGAGGACTGCTGGATCATCGCCAAGGGCCGCGTCTTCGACGTCACAAACTACATTGAGGACCATCCTGGCGGCCAGCGCTCGCTTGTGCGAAGGGCTGGAGGCGCCAAGGACTGCGAGGAGGACTTGAATTTCCATTCTCGCTACGGACGCTCCGTGTGGGAGCGTCTCTGCATCGGTCAAATCATTCCCTGCGAGACGCCCCCGGGCGAGCTCCATGGCGCTGGTGGTGAGGTCTGCGTCATTCTCTGAAAACAAGCTGCCAGCTCTAACCTCGGCGAAGACCTCGACGCGCATTCGGGTGCTATTCGCAGTGCCTATGTTCACTATAAATGGAAAAGGAAGAAAAGTATGAAAAGAAAAAACGTCACTTTTGCGCTAACAACACGCAATAACTTCGATGGCTACGAAACGAAGGAAAAGATGCGTCGATCTTTTCCGGGGTTGGGGGGTATTTTTTAACTCTCAGTTAGGGGACGCCCTTTTTATGTTTCTCATGTCAATCAAAGTCAAGTCAAGTCAAGTTAAATTACACTGTCACTGGTCTGTCAAGTCGAGAATCTATGAATTTTTAAGTGCATTTTCATGATTGTACCGGTCACTCTTACACATACTACGCTTGGAAACATCTTCCTTCTGCCTAAACAATCTCGAAAGGGTCCGTCGACGATGCACTGCAAGTGTTGTCGTCGCAGGAACGTCTTCGGGCCTCACAGCCGCTTCGTTTTGCAATCTAAGAACGTCCTTGATTGCTGCCTCAAGAGCATCGATCTCGTCCGCTTCGCCTCCCTTCCACATGGGCACATACAACGGATTGCCGCTCCACGATATGCCAAAACGTCCTTCCCACTCGTTCATGTCGCTCATCTCTTTGTCCAGGATACAAGGAATCATGTTCGCGGGTTTTACACGTCGAAAAGCGTAGCAGAACTCGTCTCGGCAATTGTCAAGTTCGGACCTGCCTCGATTCACTTTGTTCATGTACTCGCGAGTTACAAAAACCACGACAACCTTCGACCGGTCGATTCCATTAGCCATGGAATCAAGTACCTCCTGGCCGACCTCCTTCTCGTCAAGCCAGTAGCGAATTCCACGCGTCTCAAGCTCACGAGCCACCGCCTTGACCCTTTCGTGCGTCTCTTTCCCCTCGCCCCAAGAATGCGACAGAAAGACGTGATAAGGTTTGTCAGTGCTTGCGATAGACAGACGAGGATGCCGTGTCGCACTTCGACGCTCCACAAACGGCCTAAAAGACGTCAGAGGAAGTCGCTTGCCCCTCTTCACCAAAGATACTTCGCCATCTGTGGCGTGCGCAAGAGCCTCCGCCGAGGCGCATGCAGCTCTGTGATCAGAGCCATCAGAACTGACATAGAGCTTCGGGTCAAGACCCTTCTTCATGAAGAAGGAATCAATAGAGTCAAGACTGTTCTTGAGGATCACGACATGACTGCTGAGGCTCCGATTCGCGGGCAACTCAAAGTAGAGCATTAAGCGATTGCCGCTCGTTTCCATGACAACGTCAACATTGTCGAATACGATGCTTGCAAAGTCTGCGTACACGCCGTGATCGCCCACACTCACGCGGTTTGGAAGAACTTGTACGAGGCTAGCGAGTAAACGCTGGAAAACGCCGAAAACGCCCTTGGGGAGAATGCGGAACTCAATGTAAGCGAGGGCAAACGTCCGACCCAAGTCAGCGCGGGCCTTCTCCTTTGTATCCTCGTCGACAGGCTTCAAAAGGCTCGGTATAAGCAGAGCGCCTTCGTCATCCTTGTCGCCGATCCATGGACTCGGACAAGCCAGCAACATCGACTCCATCAGTTCCGTGAGATAATCGACCGGTTGGTCTTGCCAAAGTTTCTCCAGAAGCGCACGACTGGCGACCCCACGGCCTGACCACTCTTCGAGCGCATCCTCGAGCTCGCTCGGAAACTCGCCGCCATCCTCATTGCTACAGCGATACAACAGGTTGTCCTTATGCCTCTGCATGTGATCCATATCGGGATCGCAAATGACGCGCGAGAGGTTCTCCAGCAACCACTGCGGCCGAATCACGACAAACTGACGTAGAACATCGTTCTCTCCCGTCGTCAGGTGAATAAGCACCCCAAGCTCATGCATGTATTTCAGCATCTTGTGCACATCTTCTTTTGCAAGGTTGCACCTTTTAGCAAACTTTTCCACTTCATCCAGCGACAGAAAGTCCTCTTGTGAAGAGAGAAGCCTGTCTAGACAATATGACCACCGCAATGGGACCTTGTCCTTGACGAAGTCTTTTTTTGCAACGGACTCCGACAGCGCCTCACGCAGGCGCGACACGTGTGCATCTGTGTCTTCACGGTCTTTGTTGTTAATGGAGAAAAATTGGAGTTGCGACGAACGATTCCGTAACACAGCTGGCCTTCCGCCAAGGCCCTTGAGCACCTCACTTTTTATTGTCTGGTTGATCGCCCTGTGGTCCCCCTCATTAGGTACCTGATCCAGGTATGTCCCCACGAGCGCAACGCTGACGTTTGGCGCATGCAGATGAATGGAGGTAATCCAGAAGCGCAGCGTATCCAGCGCATCCTTTTGCGACGCAAGGCTCTCGAGTTTATCTCTTTCGGGTACTTTCTCGAAACGCTCTTTGCCCAGCACTTCTCGCATGTCAAAGACCAGCACATAAACACCATATTGCGTCAAGAACAGATGATGCAAAGCATAAAAGACCTCTTGTCCTCCGTAGTCCCAAATCGTGAAACTGACTTCTTCATCCAGTTTGTCAGCTTCTTCCTTGATCTGAAGACGAAGCGGGGTTCTCACAGCCTCCGCGATCTCCCATTCGGCAATTTGCATCGCCGGACGACCCTCCTTTAAAGAAGACTCTCGAGATGCAGACGCGCGAGCCGCAACCCCAGCCATGCGCCGAGAGACACGCTGGGGAAAGCTTTGCCGACGGTACTTGTATTTTGCAAACTGCTCACCAAGGTCAGCATTACCAAAGTTCTCCCGCTCTTTCCAGTCTCGAGTGCGAGTCAAAGTAAGGTCGACTCCAATTGTCGAGACATGGTCGTCGTTAAATGGCTGGTCTAAAAGCGTGCGAATTGTTGATGTTTTGCCAGCAGCGGACTTGCCCACAATCATGAGCTTGGCGCGGCCCCATCGGACCTTCACGTTGTCCTTTAGACCCTTTTGAGCCATTGCGCTCATATCTTCTAGTTCTTTTTTCGTGAGCTTAACATGATCTGCGATGCGAGCCAGAATCTCCGATGAAATTTCTTCATCGTCCAGACTGTTTTTTGGTCATAACAACCACGTGAGTACGAGCTAATTGTTTTTTTCAAACTCGAACAATATGACTTACCTCAGCCGTGCAAGAATGCCGTTACCCTCAACTGCAATTGCCAGGGCCTCCGCTCCTGCATTGCCAAAATTGTTCCTTCGAAGACTGCGAATTCACAAGTCAAGCGTCAGCGCACAACATAAACCTGGTCCACGGCCGTCTTTTGCAACGTACTGCAATTCTCGCAGCAGCGTCGTGCTTTGTGCGAGGGCATGCGCCAACGCCGCTGCGCCATCGTCACCGATTCTGTTTCTCTGAAGACTGTGCTCGTGCAATTAAAGATAGTGTGGGGAAATGAGGGGGCGCAGCATGTTCACATGGTAGAAGAGAGCGAACGACAGCGTTGGCGTGGCGATGGATGTGTTTTAGTCAGGCTTTTCCGCTTCGTACCCGCACTTCTTACGTCCAGACTATAGCTTACTCTAGCTCCTGCAGCGACATGCTTTGTGGGAGTGCATGCGCCAACGCCGCTGCGCCATCGTCGCCGATTCTGTTTCTCTGAAGACTGTGCTCGTGCAATTAAAGATAGTGTGGGGAAATGAAGGGCAAAGCACGATCACATGGTAGAAGAGAGCGAGCGACAGCATTCGTGTGGCGATGGATGTGTGTTAGTCAGGCTTTTCCGCTTCGTACCCGCACTTCTTACGTCCAGACTATAGCTTACTCTAGCTCCTGCAGCGACGTGCTTTGTGGGAGTGCATGCGCCAACGCCGCTGAGCCATCGTCACCGATTCTGTTTCTCTGAAGACTGTGCTCGTGCAATTAAAGATAGTGTGGAGAAATGAAGGGGCAAAGCACGATCACATGGTAGAAGGGAGCGAAGGACAGCATTGGTGTGGCGATAGATGTGTGTTAGTCAGGCTTTTCCGCTTCGTACCCGCACTTCTTGCGTCCAGACTATAGCTTACTCTAGCTCCTGCAGCGACGTGCTTTGCACGAGTGCATGCGCCAATGCCGCTGCGCCATCGTCACCGATTCTGTTTCTCTGAAGACTGTACTCGTGCAATTAAAGATAGTGTGGGGACATGAGGGGGCGCAGCATGTTCACATGGTAGAAGAGAGCGAACGACAGCGTTGGCGTGGCAATGAATGTGTGTTAGTCAGGCTTTTCCGCTTCGTACCCGCACTTCTTGCGTCCAGACTATAGCTTACTCTAGCTCCTGCAGCGACGTGCTTTGCACGAGTGCATGCGCCAATGCCGCTGCGCCATCGTCCCCAATTCTGTTGTCGGAAAGACTGTGCTCGTGCAATCAAAAAATTTGTGGAGAAATGATGGGGCGTAGCACGATCACATGGTAGAAGGGAGCGAAGGACAGCATTGGTGTGGCGATAGATGTGTGTTAGTCAGGCTTTTCCGCTTCGTACCCGCACTTCTTACGTCCAGACTATAGCTTACTCTAGCTCCTGCAGCGACGTGCTTTGCGCGAGTGCATGCGCCAATGCCGCTGCGCCATCGTCCCCAATTCTGTTGTCGGAAAGACTGTGCTCGTGCAATCAAAAAATTTGTGGAGAAATGATGGGGCGTAGCACGATCACATGGTAGAAGGGAGCGAAGGACAGCATTGGCGTGGCAATGAATCAAATAGTCATAGCATGGTCACATGGTGCAATCGTTCAAGCGATGGCAGCACCACGTGTGGATTGATGAACATCGTTGCAACGTGCGTGCTTGTCAGCCGACGCACTCTTTGCGCATTCCTTGACCCTAACAAGATTCTCACAATCACTTACCGCAGAGAAGTCAGTGACCCATTTACTGCGAGTGCATCCGCCAGCGCTTTTGCGCCATCATCGCCAATATTTCCGCCCTCAAGTCTATTCTCGTGCAATTATGTACAATTGTTATAGCGTGGTCACAAGGTGCAATTAGTCAGAAGACGGCAGCACCACGTGCGGATTGATGATAGTTGCAGCGTGCGTGCTTATCAGTCTATGCACTCTTTGCGCATTCCTTGGCCTGAACAAAATCCTCACAATCACTTACCTCAGAGAAGTCAGCGACCCGTTCACTGCGAGTGCATCCACCAGCGCTTTTGCGCCATCATCGCCGATATTTCCGCCGCTGAGACTATTCTTGTGCAATCACGAACAAATGATTATAGCATGGTCACGTGGTGCGATCGTTCAAGCGATGTCAGCACCACGTGTGAATTGATGAACATCATTGCAATGTGCGTGCTGATCAGTCTATATACTCTTTGCGCATTCCTTGACCTTAGAAGAAAAATCCTCACAATCACTTACCTCAGATCCTTCAGCGTCTGATTCTCTGCGAGTGCATCCGCTAGTGCTTTTGCGCCATCATCGCCAATAATTCCGGCGTAAAGACTACTTTCGTGCAATTATGGACAAATAGTCATAGCATGGTCACATAGTGCAATCGTTCAAGCGATGGTAGCACCAGGTGTGGATTGATGAACATCATTGCGACGTGTATGCGCGCGTGTCAGTCTGTGCACTCTTTCCGCAGTCCTTGGCCTGAACAAAATCCTTACAATCACCTACCTCAGACAAGTCAGAGACTCCAGTGTCTGATTCTCTGCGAGTGCATCCGCCAGCGCTTTTGCGCCATCATCATCGATTTCGAACAGGCTGTGTTTGTGCGATCGTGAGCGCCAGAAGAGGCACAGAATAGAAATCCGAAATGATTAGTGCCCAAGCATCAAGTTGTGGCAAATAAGTTTTGTTTGAGTGAATGCATCGTCAGTGCAAAAGAATTTGTAAGAGAGCTCATCCAATCTATTCAACGTACGAGACATATATGGCGCCCTCAGCCATCTCCTTGAGTGCATCTGCAACTCTATCAACCATGATCCCACTCTTCTCTTGCTTTCGCTTTGGCCTTGATGATTCCTATTGCGTTTAATTGAAGAGCAGAAGCTGCGCGGTGGAAAGAGAAGCGCCGATATCTGCGCACAAGTTGGCGCGAGGAAAGTCTTAGCGCCTTCACAAGTCTTTAACTTTAGGACGCGTGCACACGTTTCGATTGATGCCTTGTTCGAGGTCGCGTCAAGCTAGGCGCGAGGCGCAAGGTACGAAGGATGAGGCGCCAGGCGGGCCTTCGAAAAGGACGACTGGACGTGCAGACAGACGCCTTGGCGGCAGCGGCGATAGCGGCAGTATTCACACGATCAACCTGTTCGAGCTCTGTTTATCGTCTCGCGGTGCTTTCTGGCTGCTATCATCCCTTTCAGGGAGTCTACAAGTTCCTCTCTAACCCACTTTGCCATCTCTTTCAGGGTATAAAATACGTACCACGAGGGGGTAGAGTCGAAAAGGTTGTTGGCACGCGCTGATGATCGCCGTCGGTCGATCACGTATAGCTAGCTAGTCGTTTCACCGCACGAAAAGTGTTTTTTCTAGTTGTTTAATCTATACGGACCTATACTGATGAAGAATAAGCTCATGACGGAAGGGACTTCACTTGAGCTTTGAAGCCAAGAAAAAGATGAAGACAAATGGTGTGTTTAAAAGGTACGACGACTAGTAGGCCTACTGCGCTTGCGGCCGAGAAAACGGGGCCAGAAAAAGACAAAAGAGTGCCGCAGTAGCTGAGCGTAGACTGTTCGAATTTAATGTCCATGCCTTGGCTTGGAGGTCCTTGAGGAGCTCTTTTTGGAGCGCGGAATGGTCGCGCCATCGTTCGCCTTGAGAATTTGATTCGCCTCCCATTGAATGTATGCAAGATTGATGCTACGTACCCATTTGGCAGAAAGGCGCGGGTCCGTCGTCTGAAAGTAACGCGGGCGAGACTGCGTGAGAACACGAAAGGCATTCTGCCGCTTGGCAACCATAATACTGACTGTGTCCGCCACAGAGTTTCTTCCAGGAGTGACGACCATGTCGGCAAATGTAATGCTGCCTTGCATTTCTTCTGGGTTCTTGATAAAGTCCTCTTTGCTCTTAAAGTAGACCAGACCCTCCGAAGTGATCACCATGAAGCGGCGATACCATGTCTTGATGCGACCGCCACGCTTTACCACGTATCCCGACATTGTCATAATCTTGGGCGCGGGCCGCTGGCCATCTTGATGCTGCACGGCGTCCACAGGAGGCGCGAGCTCGGATTGAAGCAACGGGAGTCGATGCGAGGCTTTGTGGGATACCGCAAAGGCGGGAGCTGCGCGCGCCGCGGCTCGAGCAGCCTTGGCTCGATCCGACATGGCATGCGTATCGGCAGCGTGAGCCCCCGTCAATTGCTCGACCGCGACACGAGTGCCTGTGCCCTCCTCGCCCTCTTCGTCACCGCTGTCCTCATCGTCGCCTTCGGCCTCATCGTCCCCGTCATCATTGTTGATCCAGTTGAACGCAACGAGCGTGGCTCGCTTCAACGTGGACTCGTAAAACTTTGTGGCGCGCCTCGAACCAAGCCTCGAATGATCGTCCTCATCGAGGGTCGCATCCGGCAACTCGGCCTCTGCATCGCGCTTCGCAAGGTCGTCGCGTACTTCGCGAAGCATTTCCTCCTCGGTAATGCTCGTCGTAACATCGTCGGGCTCAAGATCCTGACAGAGCTCTTCGAGCCACTCGTTGCAGTCCTTGGCGGTGGGGCGCTGCTCTGCCTCATCGGCGAGACACTCTTCGCAGAGCAAGAGCAAGCTGGATGGCGGCTCGTACAGGTCCCCGATCATTTTGAGCTCTGCTGCGTCTGCCGTAAATCCAGTCATGGGTTTCCGAACGAGAAATTTGTCGCGCTTTCCCGGCACCTTGCGTGCAATGGTCTCGGCAATGATGATGCCAAAACCAAAGACGTCCGCCTTGGTGTCGTAGGCCATGCCAAAAATTACCTCTGGGGCCATGAACTCGTCCGTGCCGCACATGGTCATGACGCGGCCTCGCGCATCTGTGCCTGGGGCGGCGTCGCGGGCAAATCCGAAATCGCACAGTTTCGGGTTGAGCGTTTCGTCCAAGAGGACATTCTCCGTCTTGACGTCACGGTGGATTAGCCCACGATCGTGCATGTACTCGAGCGCGTCAGCCACGCCGCGCAAAATGTTCGCGCGCAGCTTCCAGCCCAGCGCGCGACTGGACTGCAGCAGCCGCCGCAGGTCTCCGCCGCGACAGTACTCTGTGGCAATGTAAATCGTCTTCTCGTCCACTTTGCACGCGCCAATGTACTTGACCAGTCCCGGATGGTTGCATCTGCGCAGAATGGCGAGCTCTTTGCGGATGTACCTTTCCAAGTCCCGGTCTGCCAGTTTTTGCTTCTTGATGGCCACGACGAGGCCCGTGTACTCGGCCTTGTATACGGTACTGAATGCGCCCCGACCGAGGACGTCGAGGAGTTTCACCTTGCTCTTGTCCAGGTCAAAGTCATTGTCGCCAAAGTCCAGCACGGGCGTCATCGACACCGGCCTGTCCATCTGCATGGTGGCCTCTTTCCGCGCAAGGAGCTCGCCGAGGCCCTTCCTTCACCAACTCCTGACCGCCGCCCGCCCCTCCAGCGCAAGCGCGCCACGTCAGCTGCCCTTCGATCAGCCGCAGGCAGGCCTCTCGCGCCGTGCACAGCCGCGCCAGCCGCACTCGCCGCCCGCCGCGCCCGCGAAAGCCTTCTGCCGCCGCGGCTCCTCGCTCCCGCGGCGGTGTATATCGCCGCCGCGGAGGCGCGCTGCCGCCGGGTCTCTGCGCAGAGGCGGTATGTAGCAGTACGTACGTATGTCTGTCTGTGTATGCGTCGCGCGTGTTGTGTCGTCGTTCGTGCTGTAAGCCAGGGAGAGAGACTAAGGGAGAAGCAGAAGACGCCGCCGCCGCAGCGCGTGCACGCGCACGTGCACGGACACGCGCGTGTGCACCGCCCCTGGAGGCTGAACGAGGCCGCCTCGCGCTCCGCACCGACCCTGCGAGGCCTCCCGGCTCCCTCCGCTCTGCCCCGCCCCGCTCTGCCCTGCGCTGCGCTGCCCTGCGCTGCCGCGCGTCGCGCCCTCGCGGCTGCAGCGCCGGGCGCGGAGAGACGGTGCGCGCGTGTGTGTAAACAATCGCCTCTGGTCGAAGGCTTGAATGGGAGCTGGCAAGATGGACACCGCCCGCGGGACAGCGCGGGAAAGCCCTGCCGCGTGCACCGCGTCCTCGCCGTCCGCTGGAACGCACCTGCAGGCGCCTCGCCCCGCCGCCAGCAGGGTCGCGCGGCTGGGACGCCTTTCCCCTTGCAGCCAGGCTGGGGATCCGGAGGCCATGGCCGCCGCACACAAGCTCGCAGTCAGGCGCGTTGTGGACAACCCTTTTGGGGCAACGGCTAGGCGCAGGTCTACACGAGGCGAGGTTTTGGCTCCCGGCCGCAGCGTGTGAGTGCCTGATTGCAGACTCGAGCAGCGCTGTGGACGTGCGAGCGCGAGTGAGTTAAGTTAGCGAAAGTAAGCCAGCAAGTGAGCTGGCTCGCTCGACGTTGCACGCGCGCGGAAAAGACAAGATGGCGCAGTGGCGCGTGGCCAAGTGCTCCACGGCGCAGGAACTCGAGCAGCTCGTGGAAAGCGCCGCGAGCGAACATGCGACCCGGTACTATGCCGCGGAAAAACTGATTGCGCTCGAAGACCGCAAGCGGAACACGCGATTGGCAAAATCCTCGTCCATGAGCTTTGAGCGCTTTCTCAAAGAGCACCACAGCAAGCAAAAGATGGACTGGAGAAATAGAGAAGGCAAACCGCACACGCCCGAGGCGCAGCGCGAGCATCTTGATAAGAGCTTTCCTGATCTCCAACAAAGTGCTCTTCCACGCTTTGCCGATTCAGCGACGAGCAAAAGCGCACAGATTGCTCGCGATCTGCTACGCAGGGACGCCGTCCGGGCCATTGACGAACCGGAGGTTGACGATGACATAAGAAGAATCCGTGCCCGCAGCAATAATCATGATCCCAGTGGGGACGATAGAGAAACACGAAACGAAGACGACGACGATGATGACAATGATGCAAAGTTTGCTTTCGGAGGCTTTCCAAAGAGCAAAGGTGGCCGAAGACGTGTTTCGCTCGACGAAGCGTTCGGGGTCAGGGAGGCTCTCGACCAGCTTCAGCAAGGCGACTTCCCACCAACAGAGGAACAAATGCGGGCAGAACGCCGAGAACGGGCCAGACGACGACTACAGAATCGAGGCAAGCTCCTCGCCTCCTCTGCCATGGCTGATCTTCCGTACGACGACCACGATTTTGCTCCCGGGATCGCCTTTTGGAAACACTTGCCTTGCACCGATCCAGTCCTTGCGCGAGGCGGCTTCATGCCCGATACGCTCGTCATCGAACCTGGTCGCGAATCCTGTGTCCTCATCTTTGATACGGGTTCCCTTGGCGCTACGAAAGAGCGCAAGATCACCTCGGAGCGATTCATCATTGCGCGCGAAATGCTTGCCGACACGGCATTTCAGGACGTCTTTTTGCATCAGGTGCGAAAGACCCGTCGACCGCGGGGACAGCCGCTGTTTATTGTCAAATATGGAGATGATCGACGAGCAGACCTTCTCTTTTCCACCAAAGAGGTCGAAAAACTCCTACTCAAGCTTGCCAAACCTTCTTCTTGTGACACTGGCGAGAAGAACGAGATGAACGCGGCCATTTGTCTCCAGCGCTTTGTGCGACCGAGCGGGAAGCGACCTTGGCTTGTACGCCTCATTTACGCAGAAAATGGGACAGCGCAAGTCTTCACATTGAGCTCACAGCATAGCGTCCCGTCCCATGCAGATGACACTTCAGACGCTGTCGTCGCGGCGCAATGGCTCACGGATACACGACACCACGGAAAGTCTGCTGCAGCTCGCGGCCAAGCTGACACAGAGATTGTCTATGGGGGTGCCAAAAAAGAAGCCGCGGGTACCTTTGTTCGGCCGTGCGAAATTGCCAAAGCCATCCTTCACGATATCGCGCGACACACGGGGGCCCGATTTCAGAAAATGTGCTTTGAGTTTATTCGCACACAATCGGGAAAGTGGCAACTCATCAATGTTCGGGGATTTGGAGGTTTGCACCGACCCAAGGCATTGGGCGCGGTGCGCGCCATTGCACTCTACCCAGAGACTGCTCGCCGAACAGGTCTTGCTGGTCATGACGCGTGCGAAGGAGACTACTGCGACACCTTGGGTCGTCTCAGGAAACTAGATGGTCAAATCCGACGTGTCTTCCAGCAGACCATTGATGATGATCGGGCAACTTTTGCGACATCGCCAACCTCAACGAGTGTTGAGAGCGCCGAAGGCGCCACGAGCGCCAAAGAGGCGGAAACCATCCAAGGACAAGATGCGAAGAGCAAAGAGGACCAAGACAGCAAACTTCAAGACGGAAAACCCCAAGTTCGCGTCCCCGTCTGCTACGCCTGTGCCAAAATATATCGAGCTCGGCAGCAGCACCTTGAACTCTCTTCGGAGCTCTTGCAAAAGCGTGGATTAGCCTCATCGCTTTCCGAGGATTTGGATGGCTCACACGATTCGGATGTTCGCGAAAGCGCGGACTCGAAAAACTCCGACAAAGAGACTTTCAGAAAACATCGTGCACTATCTGTGGAAACAAGCGACAATGCAAGCGACGCTGGGAGCATCAAAACGCAGGCGCGCGCTCGCACGCTCGCACGTCAAAGCAGCGGAACCGGCGTTCCATACTCGAGCGACATGCTGGAGCAGAATCGGTCCTTGTACGCCAAGATGGTCGCGAAACAGCGCAAGCATATTGCTGTCGTACAACGCGAGCAAAAGTCGATGGAAGATCAAATTGAGGACAAGCTTTTGGCCAGCCCTACCGAGGACTTTGCGCTTGTATAGTACGAATTTTTTTTAGTGGAATGGGAAGAAAGCATGTTTGGCGACAAACCGCCTGACAAAAAATAAAATTAAAAAATCATAAATAGGCTAGGCCTACTTTAACGACCAGCCATCCAGTTTCTGTCTCCAGGTTGAGAACGTTTACGCACGAGTTTTGATCTGGTCTGACTCGAGCTGAGCAGAGCAAGAGCGTTGAGTCGTTCGCGTGTCTCCTCCGCGTTGTCATGGAAGGTTTCCTCCGTGCCTTGCACAGCTCGCTCGCTGACGACGTTGCCAAACATGGAGATGGTGACAATGGCGTTGGGCTCGATCTCGAAGTCGTTCTCGCCGAGGAGGTGCTCACGTACTTAAACGCGGCCGCAGAGGAAGGCTTGCCTCTCGAAGACTTTCTCGATGTCCTGAGTGGCTTTTGCCCAGATCTCGACGTCGATCGCGCATGTGGACCAAACGTACAAGCCTTGTACGCGAAACTAACGAGCGATCAGGATGACCAAGAGGCTCACGACGAGGCCACCAGCCCTGAGCCGACAGCAGCCCCCAGTGTCCCGCAACCTGTTCAAGAGGTCGATTTTGCCAAGATGCTTGAAACCTCAAATGCCGCGGCTAAGACTTCGAAAACGACCGTCGACCCAAACGAGCAAGAAGACAACAAAGACGTAAAAAATGGTCCTGCACCTCCAACCCCCGAAGAAGCTGACAAAATCGCTCAAGTGCTCGCAGTGTGTCCACCAGACGCCAATAGGGACGCGGTGCTCCACACGATGCGAAAGCTATGCCAGGGAGATCCTGAACGGACAGCAATGTTTGTACTTGACCGTGGCATCGACCAAGTACACGCCATCTTTCGGCGTGACTGGGAAGACAAGGAGGCGCTCGCAAAGCAACAGGCCGAGCTTGATGCAAAGGAGCAAGAACGAGTCAAACGCAACATCATGAACAAGTTTGACGAAGTGGCGGTCACAACTTCGGCTAAACCCAAGTCCGCTGCTGCAGCAGCCCGCGAGAATCGCAAGGCCGAGCGTCGAGCTCGAAAAAAGGACAAGGAATCCAATTCGAGTTCTCAAATTCGCTACTTGGACGGCCAGATTGTCAGTCGCAAGGGTGGCAAATATATGATCATTGATGACACAAAAGAATGGGATGGTGGGTCGCGTGGACGCGTCAAAACAAAGGGCAAGCGAGGCACCGGATGGGCGTAAGGTCGCGAATCTTACGGAACGTATTCGGCCTTGTTATCGTCGTCTTCTTTTTTCATGCAGTCAGCCATTCCTTCCTTCCTCAACTAGATTTGCTTGTGACCTCGCAATCAATGCTTTACGGTTAGCTCCTCCCATTTTGCAGGCCATTGCGCCTCGACGCACATTGTACACAAAAGTAGTTTACGTAGGCTAGTGCGTGATCTTTTTTTCTTTTCTTTTTTCCATAAAGTTAACGATTACGATGCAGACCTGCACGTCGGGATGATGATGTAGAAGTTGTAGTCGCTGCAAATGGCTCCAACCCATACGAGGTCTTGTTGTACCTTGAGGATCTTCCTGGCGGCCGCAGTGAAGAATCTGATGAAGACGAGACCATGCTCGATCCACGCGTGGACGAGGATAATGAGCGCGTAGACTTTGTCAATCCGCTTCGTCGTCGCGAGGATGAGGACCCTTGAGGTGCCTGAATAGTGGCGTCCACGCGCAAAAGTCTTTTGCAGAGCACCTCGGCTGCACGATTACGATCGTCCAACTCAAATTGCAATTCACGATTCTCCGCGCGAAGTTGCGCGACAATACTGGCCCAGTCCTCGTTACGGCACGAGTTGGACTCCAGAGACGCGGGCTCTTGCGAGTCCTGACCTCTTGCTTTGCTATGATACTTCTCCTTGGCATCATGAGATCTCCATTCAAAGTTATCCTCTTGCTGTTGTTGCATTTGGTGTCGTTGTTGTTCCATTAGCTGTCGTTGTTGTTCCATCTGCTGCTGCTGTTGTTGCAATTGTTGTTGCATTTGTTGTATTTGTTGGTGTTGTTGCATTTGCTGCTCTTGTTGCATTTGCTGCTGTTGTTGCAGTTGTTGGTGGTATTGCATTTGCTGCTGTTGCTGCATTTGTTGCTGCTGTTGCGTTTGCTGCTGCTGCTGCAAAAGCCGCAGTTCCTCCTGCTGCTTGGCTTGCGAGAGGGCATCGTCCTGCGTTTTCCGTTCAGCGCGCTGCAAAGCAACACCGGCCCGCCATGCAAGCCAGACTTTGAGCAAGTTCTGTGCGGCATCGCGACGTAGCACAGCATCAAGAATAGCGCAAGCATGCGACGCCTTTTCAATCAAAACTTGGCGTCGAAGCAAGAGAATCTCTTCGGTCTGCGTATGAATATGTGTCTTCAGGCGCTGTTGGCAGCGATCCATTTCGAAGAGTCGATCACGTATGCCATTGTGCACGCCACGCTTCACCACCACCACCTCACCTAGGTCAACACTTTCGCTCAAGGTCTCGAGATCGCTCGAGGAAAATAGGCTCGCATTGCTCGGACTCAGTGCTAGGGGTGGTGAAACGAGCTCCGATGAGATTGCGCGCTGCGCCTGACGGTACCGCTGCAGCAGCTTCGCATCGCTTGTCGCCTCCGCATTGATACAAAGCCCCGTCTTTTGTTCCTCCTCCATTCTCTCCACCTCGTCCTCCTCGAAGTCCATCGTGGGTCTTGTCAGCTCGTTGACCTTGCGTGTTTGACGATATAAAAAGGCCGTCCGTCAGCGGCGACTCGAGCTGCCCGCCAAATCGCTATCTCTGCCACGCCGCTCTCGATCTCTCCTGTCCGTCCGGGTTGTCCCGCGCAAACCTTGGCACAGTGCGTGCGTGGGCCACGGCGGCGGCCCGAGCTTGAGCCTTGAACTTCAATAATCACATGGCACTGCGACTGTGGCAACGGCTATTTTTTTTTTCTCTCTCTCTCTCTTTCGTGTCACCTATCAAATTCGTCTCTCGGCTCGTATCCATTTTACATTAAAATTACTAGCGGCCAGTGGCATTCCAGCAGACAATCGCGCCGCTTGCGTCAACCGAGGCGAGCTGCGAGCCAGTCGGACTCCATACCACACAAGTGATGGGCTGCGCGTGCGCTTGCTCCGTGTAAATTTTGGAGAGTGAATCCAGATCCCAAATAAAGAGACTTCCAGCTTTGGAACCTGCAGCCACGAGAAGCGAGCCCGAAGTGAAGATGCCAGGGCTCACGCAGGCTTTGCACCACCATTGATTCGCACGATACTCGCGGTCCGAAAGATAGCGCGGCGGCTCCTCACCCAGTTTGGCCTGGTCGAGAATGGCAAGCCGATTGTCCATGCCGGCTGTGACAATATTGCCCTGACTTGAAAAGCTGACGGATGTCAGCGGATTCGTATGCAAGGACGTCACGACGCCAGCACGCTGCCCAGTGCGCATATCCCAGAGCCGAACACCCTTGTCCGCATGACCAGACACCAATAGTGACCCTTGCTCATTCACGTCAAGCGCAAGGCACTTGGACATGCAATCCACCGTTCGAACGACGTCTCCGGTTGCCACATCCCATATCTTAATCTTGCGTCCACCCGTCGCGGCGTAACGGCAATCTGGAGTGAGTCGCCCGGCAACAACCGAACCCGTGTGCCCCCCAGACAAACGGTGCAGCAATACGGGAGGCGATCCTGGACCTTCCACTTGCCAAACATAGCACGAGCGGTCGCAGGTTCCAAGAATGTACCGTGACTTCATGTCGACGCACAAAATGGGCTGACGCACGGACTCGGAACGAGAGAGCTCATTATAAAATTGCGGCGACCAAAGACGCAGAATGCCGTCGCTGCCGCCGGCCACGAGGATTGTCCCGTCGTCATTGTACGCGAGCGAGACCACGCTCACACCCGAGGCCTCCGCGACCACACGCCAGTCTGTTGGAAGTTGAACACCGACATTGCTCGTCCACGCCTTGGCGGATTGCTGCGCGCCACGAGGCGGGGACGAGGCGTCTTCGTTCGCGGTACTCTCGTCTGCGCCCCCAGGCGTCATGATGGCCGAGACATCAAACGTTGCGCCCTTGTGGCTTCCGCCGCGCGTCTGCTGGCTCTGAATCATCTCATTCATCGCATTGAGTGTCTCCGCCACTTTGCGTTTTTCATCGACAATGCGGACTTCCAAATCGTGATTTCGTGCTGAGATGTCGAGGTACTTTTCTTCCGTATGCTTGTGCTGGGAGCGAAGCGCCCGCAATTCGTTTTGTGTCGCTTGAAGCAATTCTTGTGTTGCCTTGAGCTCGTCCTTTACGCGAAAATGTTGCGCTCGTTCTTGCCGGAGTCTTTCCCGTGTATCCGTGAGACTAGCCTTGAGAGCGCTTCCTTCGTTCCGGACTCGCAAAAGTTCTCGTTGAAGCTCGAACGAGGTTTTCGGGAATACGGCTATCGTTTTTCCAGATTCTTTCGTCGTCAACGTCGAAGAGCCCGCTGCCGGAGGCGTCGCTGCAGAAGAATTTCCTTCGAGCTTTTGGGTCCCTGGCTGCTTTTGCTGCTTTTCGTGCTGCAGCTTTTCGTTTTGCTGCTCGTCACGTTCCCCTTGCCCATCGTTGGAATGACGTCCTCCACCTCCCTGCGCGTCCTGACGCGGTCCGTCCCCATCTGCGCCGCTCCCGAGCGTCGAAGCGCGCCTGCTTTGCGCAGCCCGTTCCAGTTCGCCAAGCTGCCGTGCGTGAGTGCTCCCGAGTTAGTCACCGCTCACTCTCCATCCCAACCAAGTTGCGCTTTTCTCGCCTCGCTCCGCTCCGAGCTTGCCGTCCTCTCCGCGAGGCCCGCGGTCTCGCCCCGCGCGGTCTCGCGCCGCGCCGTGGCGGCGGGCGGTGCTCGGGCTGGCCGTCTGGCCGTGCCTGCCCGGGGCGATCCCATCCATCTCCATGCCCATCCATCCATCCATCCATCCATCTGGCCCTCCCGGGCGGGCGCACGCACCTTGTCCTGCTGGCACGCGAAGAGCAGCGCGAGCTCCTCGAAGCAGGCCGCCTGCCGGTCGTCGCGCGCGGCCAGCCGCCGCAGCAGCTCCGCCTCCAGCGCGGCCGGCGCCATCGCGGCGCGGTTCGGGCTCTGCCCGCCGCGCCTGTTCAAACAAACCGCGCCGAGCGCTGGGTTCAAATATCCATCCATGCTGGTTGACTGATCCATCGCGGCCCGCGCATCCATTCCCCGATCTCCGGCCTCCCCGCCGCGGCGAAGGAGCAGCGGGGCGCGCCGCACGCCCGCCCGCACGCACGCACGCACGCACGCGCGCACGCCCCGTCCCCGCGCGAGGGACGCGCACGCCGCGCGCGAGGGGCTGTCGCCCTCGGGGAGCTCGACGAGACGCGCGACAACGACGGCGACAAGTTCTTGTTGGTCTTCTTCTTCTTCTTCTTCTTCTTCGTCGTCGTCGTCGTCGTCGTCGTCCTTGGAGAAGGAGGAAGAGGAGAGAGAGCAGCAGCAGACGCAGCGGACGGACGGGCGACCATGGCGCCGCCGGCGACGGAGTCGACGACGAATGGTGAGGAAAAGGCCAGAAACGAGGGCGGCGATGCCGAGCAGCAGATGCCGTCCCTGAGCAAGTTCCAAAACAACTGCAGCCTCTTCGTGCGCGTCGTGAGCAAGCCAGACAGCCCGCTCAACACGACGCTCACCGACTTCACCACGTGGATCAATTGGATCAACCAGGGTATGGGGTCTTCAGACCATGTAGCCTTCTTCTACCGTACCGCTGTCCCGCAAATGACCACCGCCGTGCTCAAGCGCTACTACAACGCCCAAGAGCTGCCCATTGTCAATGAATTCTTGCAGAAACTGATCGTCGCGCTCCTCGGCAGACTTCGAGCCATCATTGACGACGGTTTCTCGGAACCTGAAATGGCATCGCTCGTGGAGCTTTTACGGCCACATAACTCGTTTTACTACTCGTATGGCCTCGAGGAAGCCAAAGAGTGGCGAAGAGAGGTTCATCAGCTACAAATGCGGCATGATCTTGCACGCCAAGGACACATTGGTGCAGCGACAGGCCTAGGGCCCGGCGAGCCTGCTGCGCATGAGGATTGGCTCGACGCTTTTGGTGAGGGAGATGTTGGCTTTGTTCAGACCAACGCCTCGGATCGATGGATGCCTTGTCGTGTCCTACAGGTCTCACCTACGAATACCGAAGTAGAAATCGAGATTCTTGAACTAGGCGAGAGTCCCAGCGTCATTGAGGTCAAGTGGCTTCCCAAGGACCCCAAACTTTTTCGTCCTTTCGCCAAGGATGATGATGAACAAACCGCCGAAAGGGTCGATCTCGTGCCAGAACCCGCTACTGGAAACGAGCGAGCGCAAGACACAGGATTCGATGATGCTGGGCCAGCTATTGAAGACTCGACGCTGCACGCACCTCAAGTGGACGAAACAGCCGACGGGCAAACGAACGCCGAGTCCGACTTGGGTTACGAAGAGGAAGCCTGGTTGCATCTTTCACAAAAAGATCAAAACTGGCACTTGTCTCTTTCCGTCGGTGACATGTGCGATGCGCAACTTGATGAAGACGCACAATGGTATCAAGCCATTGTCGTAGCCATTGAAAAGGCTGATGCAGACAATCAAAAAACGAGCCCCAATGATCTTCTCACGCTTACCTTCGTCGGCTTTCCACCCAGCAAGGACGCTCGGGCTGCTCGCGGAGCTGTCTCGCGGCTGGCCCCACTCAATGCCAAATCCTTTGGCCGTCGCGGCTTGCAAATTTCCAAGGCCGTCGATACGAATTATGCAGACGCAGTGGTGTATGACGCAGATGACGATGAAGATGCGCTCGCAGTGATGCGATTCTCACGGAATGTTATGGTTTCGACTTTTTTCGTTGCAAACGTCGACACCTTTGTGCGCCATGGCGGGGCGGAGACCATGCTTGCCTACATGGAACGATACAAAGGTCACGTAGACGTCTTGCAGCATGAAATCAATTTGTTCTCGGGCATGAGCACGGTGCTGTCACGGAGCGTGGCGCGAGATGTGCTGCCACGTTTTCTCGATTCGCTCACGCTCGCAATTGAAGACATGGGCCAACCGCAAGTGCGTCAATTGAGCAAGTCTATTGTTAGCAGTATTCTCAAGCGCTTGGGCCAGATCGCACACCGCTTCGCTTCACATCGCGAGGCGGCTACGCGCGTTGAAAAGGTAGCACTATTGCTAGCAGGCAAGCGTTTGCAGAGTCCGGCCATCATGCAAAGACTTGATGGCATGGACTTGCTTGCGGACATCATTGACCGCGTGACAAACGCACAAGCTTACCCCGCCGGTCTTGTCCATCGGCGACACACCGCACCCCAGTTCTCCTCAGGCACCGATGATGCCGACACAACATCGTCCGAAGCAAAGGCTCGCACGCGGGATCTCTTGTCGTCCTTGTTTGTGTCTCGTTCGCTGAGTTTTGACATGCAGGCGCCGCAAGAAAAATCCAATTCAGATCCGGCCGCCGAAGTCCGATTCGCGGCTCCGGCGGAGGGACCGAGCACACCCAAGGGCTCGGGTCCCACCAACGAGTTCTCCACGCCGCCGCGTCCGGTAGGAAAGAAACGAGACCGCCCGCATGATGACGGCAGCGGCACGAGCAGCTCTGGTCCTGCTCCTTTTGCGAGTGGATCAAGCGCGCCTCCATTGGACATCTGCTACGAGTACGCGCGCGTATCTGTGGCGTGGAGCATCACGAAAGCATCTCTTTCGAGCTGGATCGTTCATGCTCGTGTCATCGAGAAGGCCGTGCGTGGGCCGCTCGCGCACAGCGAAATGGCGAAGCGAGCCACGCGGCTTCTCGTATTTTTGAGCGAGGCAAAGAGCATTCCAAAAGACATGCTTGCGCACATTTGGAAAGGCATCGACGAGGCCAAGGGCTCTGATCGAGAACTTGCTGAGGCAATTCTTCGTATGATTGCTGAAACCGTCCCGAGTCTGTCCCTTGCGGAGACGGAAGAAGTCCTGCACCTTTTCAGTGCAGACAGCGGCGCCAAGTCAGCTTCGCCCAAGGCGTTGGAAGTCTTGCGCGAAGTTTGCAAGAGTCCGCACATCCCACCGGATGGTGGGAGACCTCCAAGTGTCAAGGCAGCCACTCTTCTCTTTGACCTCGCTCTTCAAGACGGCCAAGACGCCCAGGCGGTTTCCAGTGCTGCGCTTGACGAGCTTCGTGCCGTCGTTGCCTATCACGCAAGTGTCGACATGATGCGCGCGTTTGGGTCGAAATCAAGAAAGACGCCAGTCGAGCCAGCATCGGGAGGATCCCAACAGCAATCGGGCCAGGAAAATTCGCAAACGCAAGTTAGCTCCCAAGCAGCCATGATGCTCACGAATGTTCTTACTGCCGCACAGGCAGCGACAGCGGGATGCGGTCTCGACGAAGATGGCAAGACACTTCGCGAGGCGCTTCTCCGTCGCGCACTCGCACAACTTGACAAGGACCAGGCAAGTGTTTTACCTGCCTTACGCGTCTTGCAAGTCATCCTGCGAAGTTGTCCGCGCAGGAGCGAACTTGGCATACTCAAAGAAGACGATCTTGCGGAACATCTGTCTGGACGAGAATCTCGAGAAGACGTGGTCGAATGGCTTGCGCTTCGCCATGCTCTTATTGATGTATGCTTCCAAAGCTGCGAACGCATGTCCACACAAGCAGGATCAGCAATTCATGCATCCAATGACCATGCGCCGGCTCTACTCGCCGAGCTCGACTTTGTACTCGTCCTTCTGAGCGAAAGCAATCTTGTCCTATCAAAGGAGCAAATCCACAAGCTCTGGACCGCTCTAGTGACGAGCGAATCTGCGAATCGTGCGGACCGTGAAGCTTGCTTTCGATTTCTCGCGTATTGCGCCATGGACAGGGAGAACGAAGAAGAAGAGAAAAACGAAGAAAGAGTGAACTCTGTGGAAAGCGACGCCCATGGCGCAAATCGCGGGACCATGGTCGGCATGGACGAAGCCACGCTGCGCGCCGTCTTTGCGGATCTTCTTGGGTCTCGAGCTCGTTGGCAAAAGGCTGAAGAGGACCCGGATCCCAGCGTCGCGTGGCCTGCGGAGGCCATGACAAGTCTGCAGCTTGCGGCACTCCAGCTTAATCGCTTCCAGGGGCGACTGCACTGGGAACGTTCGCAGTTGGACCCGTCGGCAGCGCGAAAGGGCACTCAGGGCGAGCTCTTCTTCATGAAGACTCCCGCAAGTGCAAACGCAGCGGCCCCGAAAATGAACACTGTCCGTGTTACTGCGCCAGAAAGCCTTGAAGGCGAAGATGTGCTCTGGTATCTGGCGTTACATGCGCGATCCGATGACACGGCACGTCGCGCAGCAGACGTCCTCTGCCGATTGCATCTTGGTGCTGTTCTTGCGCCTGAGGCTTCTTTGCAATACCGTGAGGTCTTTTTGGAAAAATGCATGCAACATCTCCAAGAGGCGACGACAGAGGCGACCAAGTCCTTTGGAAGCGGTTCTCACGCTGCAATTCGGTGCCTTGGGCTTGTCCGTCCCTTGCTCTTGCTGACAGAGCATCAGACTTCGGTCTTGTGCGATGTTCTCGGGGCTGATGCCTGGCGACGCGTGGCTCCACATGCGGCTTCTACAGTTGGCCAGTCTTTCGAAGTTACGGTCGTGAATAACTTTCGTGGTTCGCCGGGGCACAATACCAAGGCAGTCATTATGGTCTCAACAAAGGATCCAATCTGGAGACTTCGCGAACAAGTTGCCAATTGCCTGGAGCTGGACTCTCCTTCACGTCTGCGTATCTTTGTTGGCGGCAAAGAAATTAAGCTTGAGGCAGGCTCGCGTCTCATTCGCGATGTACACGGTCTCTCGCCAGGCGTCACACTTTTGTCGTGCGAAAAACCTCCTGCAGCCGTTGCGGCCGACGCTGCGCTTCGGGAACGAGTACTTGGCGTGCAGCCGGGCCCCTCGAATGCTGACGATTTGCCCGAGGTCACACGACCTGATCCGCGTACAGAAGAGCTCGAAGCCCCAGAGCGTAAAGCGCTCGCCCAAAAGAAGTTGGCGGCATTGCCCAGCGTGGTTCTCGCTTCAAACAAGCGATACTCGGAGCTTCTTTTTCAGCTGCTCGATGCGTGCGCTGAAGCGAGCAGCTCACGCGGTAGAGATCCTACTCATGAGGGAGTGGCGAACGCGCTTGCTGCAGATGTGTGGCGTCTGCTCCAGGCCTTGCCTTCCAATGAGGATTTCAAGCGCACGGAGCGACTTGTCGAGGAGCTGCGCAAGGAATCGGGCTCACTTTTGAAGCTTCTCTATGTGGTTGAGCTGGTCGAGTCTCTCTTTGCATCGAACGACTCGACCCAAGAGGCAGAGGCTCAGCACTTCATCAAATCCGATGGTGTTCAGCATCTTTCTGCGCGTCTCACCGAAGTGACCGCGCGGGCACCTGCGGAGCTTGGGCAGATGGCCTCCTTTGGCTTTCGTGCGGCACAGCTTCTCTCTGTGCTTGGCAAACTTGTGCGTTTATCCTTTTTCATCACTGCGGCCTCTTTAGAGGCTTCGACAGCGGAAGATTCCGAAGCGTACAAGTTCGTGTTGGGACTTATGCCACGCATGACGACGCTCGTCAGGCTGCAAAAAGAGGTGGACTTGTCTGGCCTAGTCATGATGGACATTGCCACAGCTTTTCCGTTTGCACCATTGCGCCCCATTGCTACTACCGCTACTGCTGTACAAGATAAGTCCGCGGGGAATGCAGGTGAAGAAACATCGACAGCTTCGCAGCAAGTCAATTTGGTAACGCCCGAGCTCGCGTCACTGCGGCACGCTATGAAGCTTCTCGCGCCTGTTGCCAGGGAGGCGGAAGCCGAAACGGCAGCGCGAGCTGCCGAGGCAGCTCTCAAGGCATTCATCTTGACGCCGCTGGAGCCGACGGGCATCCCTTCAGATCTCCTGCCTGGCGTCAAGAGGTCTTTGCTCATCCTCTGTGCTTTTGGTGTGGGCGCATGGGCGTTGAGCTCGCTTCGCAATGCCCCAACCGAAAGTTTGCTCGTGTATCTGCAAGACGGGCTTGCACGTGCTGATGGTCTTGTCCCCACAATCACGAGATTTGCCTTTCGCAATGCCTTTCAGCGGCTCGCTCGAATCGATGTGGAGCTGGGGGCAAGAATTCTGTCGGCTCTTGCGCGCGTGAGTCCACCCTTGCGCCCTGCAACCGCAAGCGACCAGTACTTTAGCCTCTTTGAGCAACTTATTTGCTCTCCAGAGATTGCTAAACGAGCGAGCCAAGAGCATACCTTTATCGGTCCTCTAATGGAAAGCGTCCGTCTCGTCCTCGGCAGCTCCGATACGGACGAAGAGCTCCTCGAGGGCTACTTTCACGTTCTCAGCTGCGGTATGTCGCAGACCGGCCCCGATGAGGCGCTCAACATTGTGCATCTGCTGCTCTCCTACTGTCTGTTTCCTGTGCACGACACCGAGTCCGTTCCGCATGGTGTGACGGCGTCCGCGAACCCGAGCGTTCGCATGAGCGCCTTCCAAGTGCTTGCCAAGGCGGTGATTGCCCATCCCAGTTTGTGGGAAAAGCTAGTGGGTCCACGGCTTCGCGAGGTTTGCAGTATCTCCCTGAACGATTTGCATGAATTCCAAATGCAAAAGTCTGCCATTGTGGCGCGCCCGACGCAAGGCCCAGCGACGCAGCAGGAGGCTGCAAAGCCGCTCTCTTCGAGTGCATGTTGGTCGATTGACCTCGGATCGGATCGCCGCGCTCCGTGTGGTTTTGTTGGCCTTGTCAATTTGGGGTTTATATGCTACATGAACAGCCTCGTGCAGCAGGTCTTTAACATCCCGCGCTTGCGGTACGGCATTCTTCGAGCAAGGCTCGCAGATACGAACGGTGGCGTGAGCGAAGAAGAAAAAGCCCCTGAAGATGAAAAAAAAGTTACGGATGTGCAGCGTGACGTGCTGCAGGAGATCCAACGCATGATGGTCGCGCTGGACCTGAGTGTCAAGCAGGCATACAACCCAAGTGGATGGTGCCAAGCCTTTAAAGACGAGCAAGGGCAGCCAGTGAATCTTTTCGAACAGCAAGACGCGCACGAATTTTTCAACTCGCTATGTGATCGCATTGACGAAATGCTTGACAAGTCTGGACAGCCAAAGCTCATGACCAAGGCGATTGGGGTGAGCATTGCCAATCAGCTCATTTGCGTGGATCCTGCAATCAGCGGCGACGGTTCGGGGGAGACCTTGCAGCGCGAGAACCCCTCGGTTCGCGAGTACTGTTTGACGCAAGAGCTGGGAGATGGAATCAGTTCGCTGCATGAGAGCCTGCGCAATTTTGTTGGAGGCGAAGTCATAAATGACTACAGCTGGGAAGAGCGGGATAATGCCAAGCTTCGTACTCTCAAACGGCAGTGCATTGCGGAGCTTTCGGACGTAGTTTTTGTGCACCTAAAGCGCTTTCGGCTCAACTGGGCAACGCTCATGACCGAGAAGATCAACAGCCGATTCGAGTTTCCGCTTGAAATTGACTTTTTCCCGTACACCAAGGAAGGTCTCGAATGGAAAGGGGATGCTAACGATGAAGCGCGTTATGGTTCGCGAGGCAAAGAGTATTACCACTTTGAGCTCGCAGGCGTTGTCGTGCACTCGGGTGCCTCGCTGAATAGCGGCCACTATTACTCGTACATTCGCTCGCGATTTGGAACGGGCGTGGGCCAATGGTTCGAATTCAACGATCGTGTGGTAAAGCCCTTTGATATCAACACTTTGGAGGAGGCCACCTTTGGCGGTGGTTCTCGCGTCTCCAGCTATGGTGTAGAGATTCCGAGCGTCAGTAATGCATACATGCTGGTGTACGAACGGCGGCAAAAGGTTCAGACCGAAGCGGACTTTATGGGCGCTGAGGCTGCTTCATACGTCGCGCAAGGCGCGGGGATTCCTGAGGCAGCGCGGCTGAGGCTTATGCCAGAAGGCATGGCAGACGCCGTGATGCAGCAAAATCGGGTCATTGGCGCGGTGCAGCGGGTGCTGGAGCCTGGCATCGCTATGCTGTTCAAGAAGATCGCTCAGACAGAAATGCGTGGAAGCAGCGCGTCGAGCAAGCCGAGCGATATGTTTATCGTGGATGCCACGGTGTACGCGCTCGATACGTTGGCGCGCGCGACGTACGGGCGCTCCGAGCTTCCTGACCTCTTGATGGGTTTGCAAGGTCTGCTCGTGGGGAATGTAGTGGCTGCACGCAGCTGTCTCGAAGCTTTGACAGATCGCAGCGCATCGCACAACCTGCTAGGAGACCTTCTCTTGCAGCAGCAGGGCTCGGAGGATGTGCGCGAGAGCGCTGGCGCGCTGTTGGGTCTTCTTTTGGCCGAGGCGAGCGGGCTCGATGCGTCGGATCCAGAGTCGGCGTGGTCTGGTCTCGAAGCGTTTCTTACGCAGCTCGTGGAGATCCCTCTTGCGAATGGCCACGTGCGCGCAAATTTGCGCACACACACGCAATGGTGGTCGGTCGTACACGTCGCTGCGCGGCATTTTGCGAGGGCGCGCGAATACCTTGCCAAGCACGGCGTGATCGCGCACGTAGTTGACATGTTCATGGGAAGCGCATCTCCTTTGCGCGGCGCCTGGTCCGACTTTCCGAGTCTTGGCCCAGAGCCTGCGCCCGAGCTTTTGGCAGACGTTTGCGGCGTGCTCGAGGCTGACTGGACAGAGGCCTTTGGCGTTGTCCGAGAGCTTTGCGTGGGCGGCGAGGCGAGCCTGGACGAACCTGGCTGGAGCGCTTTGCAAGTCGCAGATGTTCTCGAGCAGTCTCTCTTACATCTTCATCGCTTTGAGCAAGAGCATTCCTTGCGCAGTCCGCGTCAAACGCCTGCAGTCTCCCTCGGCGACATTTACGGCACCCTTTCTCAGCACGATGCCAAGGTAAGAGCAGCTGTTTTTGACGCCCTTGTGCGGCACATTAGCGGGGCCACGCGCCATGGTCTTTCGCTGTATTTTGCAACGCTGGAGCAAGTTTTGCAAGGCACGAATGATCTTGTCCATGCCGAGGCAGCTCTGCGGCAACCATTTGCAGAGATTGTTGCCTTGCACGCAATGGATACGCTTTATTTATGCGAGTTTACGCGGCTTGCCTTGGGTCTATATTTGGAGCAGCCCGTCCCATTCTTGCTTTTCCCTGAAGATGAGGAAGCACGGGAGGAGGCGGTGGTGTTGCCCTGGCTTGCCGGGACGATGCAATATCTCGCCGAGCATGTGGAGACTTCGAGCAGACTGGCAGCAGAACACGGGGCGGGCGGCAAGGGCGATATGACGGAAGAAAACGAAAATGATGCCCCTGAGCTCGTGGCTCCTGCGCATTTGGCGGCGCAGTCTTCTGGGGCGGACACTGCAGGCGAGAGCGATGCGCCAAGGATTCCACAGGAAGACTTTGAACTTCTTTCCACAATGTACGACGACATCCTTGAGCTCCTTCATGGTATTGACGCCGGCGATGCTGACCTGGATGAACATGTTGGCCTTTCGCCCGCGTCTCCCCTGTAGTAGTCACTACCTACGACGAATGACGGGCAGAACAAGAACAAGAAGAAAGAACAAGAAGAAAGAACTTCAACTTGAACTTGAAGAAGACTCGAAAGGAAAGAAAGAAGGAGAGGCAAAGAGCAGCAAATAAATCCGCAAGCCTTGGACGCCGACGCACGCGCCTGCGCTGCGTGGCGCGGCGCTGCGCGGCGCGGCGCGGCGCGGCGTGAAGGTGGTTGGTGTGGCGCGGCGTGTGGTGTGGCCATACATCTTAGCGCAGCGCGAAGGTGCACTTTTTGCGAAAGTACTCATCGGTCGACGAGAGGACGCCTAGCCAGCAAGCACGATGGCGGCGCCGCCCAAAACCGATGCTCGCGAGGCCGCCCCACCGCCAACGACGACTTCAACGAGCGCCGTCATGGGTTCATCGGCAGCAGCGGGCACAGGGCGCATGATGGTGTCGCCACCCGATGGCGGAAACGAAGAGACTGTGTACATTGCTCCGGATAACTTTGCCATGGTGCTGCCCGGCGTGTACAGATCCGGGTTTCCAAAGATAAAAAATTTCCCGTTCCTACAGCGTATCGGGATCAAGAGCATTCTCACGCTCGTATTGGAGGAGTATCCGCAAGCAAATCGTGTATTCTTGGAGCAAAATGGCATGCGTCTCTTTCAGTTCGGTGTCCCGGGCAACAAGGAGCCGTTTGTCGATATCCCGGAGCACATGATTCGTCTGGCTGTGGAACAGCTCCTGGATGTGCGCAACCACCCTGTGTTGATCCACTGTAATAAAGGAAAACACCGGACAGGATGTCTGGTCGGCTGTCTACGCAAGGCGGGTGGTTGGAATTTGTGTTCCATCCTGGACGAGTATGTTCGCTTTTCGGCGCCCAAATCTCGGTTTATGGACCAGCAATTTATCGAACTATTTGATGTCAACAAGGTCCGAGTCAAGCGCAAGTGGGTCCCATCATGGATTTCATCAGTTGCCATTGTTTCTGGTCCTGGTGCAGTGATACTGCCAACATCATCGACTTCCAAACAGGCGCTTGAAGACGATGGCGCCACGCAGGAAGCTAGTGGCAGTAGCGCGAATGCCTGAAAATAAACAAACTCTGATTTGCAGCAACTTTGACACTTGTGACAGTTCATTCTCATGCTTCAGTTTCGCTCTGGAAAATGGATAAAAGAAACTTTTGATCCTCTTGGAAGCGGAGTCGCGCAAGGCAATCCGCTGCCAATGCTTTATTTTATACATGCAGAGAATTCCATCCGCTGCCATGCTTCATTTGATATGTGTCGACGATTCCACCTCACAAGACTCTGTCAAGTAGAAAATTTAAAGTTCACTGGAGTTGTGGTTCTGCTACCAGGATATTTATTGGCCACCGTCCTGACTGTCTTTGGCCACGGGGCTAAACATTGGCGGTCTGACCCAGGATCACTTTGGCTTATCCTCTTACCTACTTTCACCGCCTTCCTCCCTATGATGTGATTACGAAGGTCTTTTCGAGCCCACCGAACTACAAGCAAGCAAACCCTTCTGACCGTTGAGAAGCGTTAAACCAGTTTTCACAGGACCCCGTGTCAGTCTAGTATAATAATACAGCAAATGTGTACTTGTCTTGTTTTTTGTTTATGAACAAATTGGTGACTTCTCCGTGCGCTCTCGAGGCGCGATTGCACACACGGTGATTCGCTCGGCGATGCCGGTCAAGAAAGGAAAGCGTCTCCGTGCAGAGTTCTTGCGCGCAAAGGTCTCCGTCTGCGCGGAAGCGCACGAGTTCCGAGAGCGCAAGTCGAGATGGGGCCGCCGGAGCAGATGGAATGGGTTGCCTCTGCTGCGAGGAGACGTACGGTATTTTGCACGGACGACGAGGAGGGCGAGAACGCATTTGACGGAGACAACCTCAAGGGTCTTGCGAGGAGGCAGGCCAGCGTTGAGTGCCGCGTGCGGGAGTTTGTCACGGCTCAAATAGCAAGTCTCAAGGCAAATGCACGCCTTGACGAATCGCGACGCTGGACCGATCCAGAGTTTGGACCAAACGAGGGCGATCCTGACGGACGACGCTCGCTCTTTCGAAATCCTCGCAAAGCTACCCCAGGCTATCCGCAACCGCATGAAATTGCATGGCTTCGTCCCGGGTACTCGAACGAATCGGACATAATTGAGGACCAATTTTGCAACAATGCGACATTGTTTCGTCAGCCGTCAACAGAGGCAACACTCGTGCAGGGAAGACTTGGGGACTGCTGGCTTTTAAATGCTCTTGCAGTGGCTTCGACACGCGCAGGTCTGATTGAGTCTGTCTTCTGGCGCCGCGATGACTTCAAAGACTTTGGCATCTTCGTGTGTCGCTTTTTCAAAGACGGCGCATGGTACTACGTTATTGTCGATGACCGCATTCCAGTGATGGCCGGTGAGCACGGCCAACCATGCTTTGCGCACACCAAAGATGCGAGCGAGCTGTGGCTTCCCCTTTTGGAAAAAGCGTACGCCAAACTTCACATGAGCTATGACAGTCTCACCGGAGGAGACCTCGAAGTTGCGCTGCGGGAGGTCTCAGGATGGGCCACGAGTAAATGCTTGCTCTCTGCTTTCGATATCGTATCTCCGCTTCAGGACCTCGATGCTACTTGGAGGTTTTTGCGCACAGCGCTCGACTACGGTTCAGCTATCGGATGCATCGCTCGTCCCGAAGATCGAACAGAGTCTGCAACGATGCTGCAGCAATTGCCAAATAACTCGCAGTCATCATCGCAGGCCATGGCACGCGAAAAGTCGACCCCCAATGGGAGTCTGCAGGAGGATAGCGTATTGCCCGCTGCCCTCCGCGGTCTCGAAACTAGACATGCGTACGGCATTGTCGCAGCCAAAACGGTCCGGGCAACCCGCGTCGTTCTCGTGCGCAACGTTTGGGGCTTTGGACAATGGAAGGGGCCGTGGAGTCGCGGAAGCCCCGAGTTTGCAGCACACGAGAAAGACTTGCAATCCCTGTTTCCTCATCGCGATCTCGAACGCAACGAATGCTTCCTTATGGCCTACGAAGACTTCTCCGCTCGGTTCTCGTCTCTTATTTCCACGATACAGCTCAAAACCGTCTTTGCTCTCGACCAGCTCATCAGTGTTGGCTCACAATGGAGTGGAGCACGTGTAGCGCGGGGCAGGTGGACCAAATCTTCTTCAGGAGGAGGGCCGGATCGTGAGACGTGGAATACAAATCCGTTTTTCCGCTTCCGCGTAGTTCACGCACAAACGAGAGTATACGTGCAAGTTTCCTTGCGCGATCATCGCATGGCGACAGGTCGCCGTCTCTGCGATACACTCTATTCTTTTACAATCTGCAGACTTGACGTTAATGACAATCACCGCCCCGTTCGACCCGTATCCGGAGAACAAGTACCGGGCAGCTCGCCAGGGGAGGCGCAGCCCATGTACACGTACTCCACGAGTTGTGAAAAGGAGATTTATCTCTCTGCAGGAGACTATGCGCTCGTTCCACATACTTTTGATCGTGGTCAAACCGACGACTTTGTGCTCACAATGTACTTTGACAAGAGCATCTTCCTCGAGAACAGCGAGGCTTTGGGCGAGGACGGAAAGGAAGTTGTGACTGGAAACCCGTTTCAAGACTGTTATGTCACCCAAGGCGACGAGTCGATGCCGCAGCCAATGGGGGAGATCAATGACCAAGAGAATTCAGTCTTGGCGGTAAACGGCGATCAACGCGAACAAGCTCGGGCTCTTCGCGCGGAACTCTTCAAGGAAAGACTTGCAGCTATTGCTGAGGAAAGAGGCATATCACTACAAAGCATCCTGGCAGCTTTTCAGGGCTATGGGAGACTCAGCCGGGTCGACTTTAAGCGTTCCATGGTTGACTTGCAGTTTAGTGTGAGCGAGATACCGGACGCTGACTTCGAGGCTCTGGCATATCCAGAGACAACTGTTAGCTGCGCCAAGGTTCGAGGCATCTTCGAGCAGAATATGCTTAGACAGACACTTCTCGAATCTCGCCCCGGAGAGCATGCCGATGACCTCATTTTTCGCCCGCCCGTCACAGAGCCGGGGCAGCTCTCCATTACGGTTCACGAGGCCCAAGATCTCGTGATGAAGGATGGTGGACCTAAGAACACGCAGCTTCTACGCTTTACACCAGCGCAATCGAACGAAGCGCAAAGACTGCGAGCTGTGCAACGAAGTGAGGTTATGCGCGTCGATGGCAAGCTCGTCATTCTTTGCGCTTGGCTCGTTCCATTGGATACAAAGCTTGCGGCAGTTCTTCGTGCAAATCGTCCTGCGGGCGGGGACAATTTCTGTGTCCCTGTCGCCTACGAAGTTTCGAGTGGGCTGGAATACAGTTTTGCGAGTAGTCCCTGGTTATGGGTATTTGATCATGAGCTTCATGACGATGCGTTCTGGAAAAATCACTTTGTAGCATGGGCCACAGACTCGAGACTATGCATCGAAGCAATTCCCAATGTACTCCGGTCTTCCTTGGACCATGACAAGGCCAACGAGCCATTCCCATCGCCTCGAAGCGCTGCGTATGTTCCGGATCGCAGACGTGTCGTCCATGATATCCTTGGGACACTCAGAGCTCAAGCCCCGCAAGGGCATGAAGAAGTCACGAGTCCTGCCACTTTCGTGGACAAGGATGCTGTTGCGATGACTGAGAAGAACCAAAGCTGGGCTGAACCGCGCCCAAAGACCCATCCTCTTGCAGCAAGTCTCAGAGTTGTCGAAACCTTGTATTCGGCATCCAACAGACTTGCATCGCTCGATCGGGAGCGTAATGTGGCTTTGTGGAAGCTGCAGTCCTATTCTGGATCTGCACGACGCGCCATGTCGCAAAAGGTTGTTGCTCGAGGGGTTATCCCAAAGGAATTGAGTGCGTCGTCCGAAGAACTCGCAAAATTTGAGCAGGTGTCTGAAAATCCGGCATCGATTACCCCGAACCCTGAGACGTCAGACACGGAAGCCTCGACGACGGAAGCTCTCAAGGCCGACGATGCACTCGTAAGTCTCTTTTGTTCGAGCATATTCGGCGATGTCATTCTTGGTCAAGTCTTTGAGGCAATCATGTACGGACGCGATGCCGAGATTCAAGCCGGAGGTTGGAGAAGCGGGTCTTCCGACGAGATGAATGAAGCGAGCATGGAGTCGTCCATCGCCACACCGAGAGAAGACGAACGGCTCGTGTACTCGGGAATAGTCCCAATGGTGGGCGAAGCCAAGGTGCTAAAGCATCAGCTTTCAAGGTCTGCGAATTTGCAAGCATGGTTTGAAAAGTTCGACAGGGATGGAAATGGCCTGATTGAAGCACGAGAGTTTGAGCGCGCTCTTGAAGCGCTCGGCTTTCGACTCTCGGCTTTGGAGCTTGAAAGCCTTTTGACGCATCTCGACACGAATGGCGACGGTCAAATCAACCCCGATGAGTTTATTGCTTTCGTGAACGCAGAGACCGATTCTGCGACGCTCTCCGAAAGCGAAGTTCTCTTGGAGCATGTAGTGTCCGCACTTGCGAGTTCTGGTGTCAATCGCGAAGCACTCACTCAGCCTTGGTCCGTGGGTCTCGACTGGTTCAAGTTGCGGCATTTTGCATCGCAACTGCGAGAGCTGACAATGACATGTCCATTGCTTGCGCAGCGTTCCCTTTTCATGGCTGCACCCAAGGCCGTGGGGATTCGCGCATACCGCGTTGCGCACCTTTTTGAGACCAAGGAGGCCTTTGCAGCATTTCTTGCTCGACACCATGAACGTCATGTCTCGGAGCAGAATCAGGAAGCGCCTCCGGTCCGTTCACCCGAGCGTGCGCGGAGTATGCTACGTTGCATCGTCGAGGCTGTGCAGCGTGGTGGCGAGGTGTCGACAACCTTGCCACCGGTTGGCATTCGCGATGGCGGGAAAGCAGACTTTGACCTGGACGTAATTTTGGAGCGACTTCCTAAGTTTCTCTCACGCCACTCGTCTGTTTCCGTGAGCGAGAAGATTAAGTCGGGGGAGCTCGCTCGTGGGATTCTTGAAGCGTACGCACGAGCAGAGGTGGCCGCATCCGTTCAAGCGACAAGTCCCGACGCTGAAAGTGAAGACACGGCCGTTCGCGCCATGCTCGAGCGGTACGCAGCAGATGTGGCCTCGAATGTGGGACGAGAAGGGATGGAGGAGGATGAGGAACAAGCAGGTTCCGTTACCCTGACACTTGCAGAAGAAATGCGCATGCTTGTGGATGATGCACTAATCCGTTGCAAGGCAAGCCATGTGAATCGCGCCGTGCTTGCACGCATGCTTTCACCAGATCGTGTGCTGGCAGTCTCACTCAAATTACGCCACGCGTTGCGCCAACAACGAGCTCTACGGGACAATCCGTCACTCTTTCTTGTCGACGTGTACGCAAGTATGGAAAAACAAGCGACAGGAAGCGACAGAGACGTGGAGCGACGTGTACGTGTGTCGCCGGAACTGGACGTGGTGTATCGGCGAGACCGGGGAAGTGTTAGGATCGAGCGAAACAAAATCAACGATGATTCCTCCAGGAACACATTGCGAATCTACGCGCGCAATCCGTGCAATGGACGGGTGCTCGAACTGGATAAGGTATTGATTGATGAGAACCTTGTCACGAAGCTACCGAAAGCAAGTCTAGGCCCGGGTGGTTGGACTTATGAGGTGACATCGGATACCCAGAATCGTATGTCTTCAGATGAGCGAAAGGAGTTCGCAATGTCGGATCTCCGTGAAGTGCATGTACTGCAAGAGCTCGTTTCACGTCTTTCGGTGTGCAAATCTGCCAGCAGCAAAGAGATGAATCGCTTGGCACTGCATCTTCGGGAGTGCCCAGAAAAGGTCAACTTCGTACGAAGGATGCTTGATAGTTTGAACGAATCGTCCTTCTTTGTGCAAGTGACGGATGTCGCGGTCCATTTTCGCGCCGACCGCGGAGAGACGGGCATTACCGGCTCTGGTAGCTGCAAAAGTGCCGTTGTTGCTGCGTTGCGTGAGCAGCAGGGCGGCCGTTTGGCGGCTGCCTTGAGCACGTTAGACGTCACGCTACAAGTGGTGTTTGAGGAGACGCAGGGGGACTTTCGCGAGGAGATGCCATGGGCCGAGTTTACTGCATACCTTGCAGAAGAGCGAAATTCGCTCGTCGAAGTTTGCGTCCGACCCGGCAAGCGCTCGTTGGTGACCCGCACTGCGCTTGACGGTGGTCGTAATCCAGTCTTTGCGGACTCCTCGCTCACCGTGCCCTTTGCGCCAGCGTCAAGCGCAAGCCGAAACTTGGTCGTGACAAGAGTTTGCCGACTGGCCAAGTCTGCCATGGACTCTCGTTCATTCTACGCAGTGTTGTTTGTGCATCACGTGGAAGACCCAAGCAGCTCGCGCTTGGGGATCGTTGCCTATGATCCTCGCTCAAACGACGAATTTGCAGTCGTTGTCAAGACGGTAGAAAGAAGGCATCAAGAGCACGGACGCGCACGAGGGCGGGCACGTCCGAGGCTCTTGGACTGGGGTTCACCGAAAAAGCGCGCGCAAAAGCAGCACTTTGGATCTCGAGATCAGGATGATGCCGGGGACCAAACGTCCGAAACGCCATCTGGAGCATATAGCGCGGAAACGCTAGCCGTTTTGGACAAGTACGGTGTCGTGCAAGGCGACTCTACCACAGGCGTAGAGCTGGAAACCTCGTTTCCTCTGCAGGACGATCGTGCGTGGGACGAGGTCTTGGAGCACTTGTGTCTCGGGTCGTGCCTGACGCCTCATGTTGAAGCTACTATGTATAATGTTGCCGGTCTAGCCACGATCTCCACTGGGTCCGCAAGTCTAGGCGAGGCTGTGGCCAGGAGGGAGATTGGCAAGGCGCGCTTCCCGCTGTCGATCGTGACGGAAAGTCCCGGTGTGGGTCTCACGCGCTGGCTGAACCTCGTCGATGCAAAGCACGGGGAATGCGGGAGATTGCGCGTGAGCTTTCGCTTTGACGATTCGTCTATGATCGCTGCAAAGGAAAACGCCAATGTGTCTGAATTCAAGAGGACAAGCTCGCGAAGCGAGGGTGCAGGTCGCGACGGCGGTGTGGTGCACGGACAAGTAAAGGAGGAAGAGAAGAAGGGGATGGAAGAGGAGCAAAAGGACGCCTCAAACATGTCGATTGACAAGTTTGCAATTCCTGCAGGAGGGGATGAGATGCTACCAGCCAAGCTTTCAGGTAGGGGCGACGGCAAAGAAGACTCATCCTTGGAGCTCGTCCACCGCCGCGCTCAAACCGCCAAAGACTATGCGGTGCTTGCCCAGCGTCTCCGAGAAGAAATGCTCGAAGCGAAGACGAAATTAGCCGAGAGCGAGCGAGCTCGCGGCGAACTGGAACAGACCGTGTCTCGAAACGAAGATCGACTACGCCAGACGCGTGGCGAGCTCGAGCATCAGCAGCGGAGGCTTCGGGACGCCGAGGCGCAAGTGCGTGCAGCGGAACCCCGGAAACCGAAACGCGGTGCTGACGCCAAAACCTTGGAGGAGCACGCGCGTGAGAAACGCGAGCACGAAGCACGCCTTCGGGAACTCGATGTGCTGCGCGAAGACAACGAGAAGCTGCGGATGGTCACGGATACGCGCGAAGCAAAGTTGCGAAGCGAGCTCCAACAGCTACGTACGCAGCTGCAAGAGACTGAGCTCAAGCTTCGCGTGGAAGCGACGGAAAAGCAGGAGCTCTTGGGATCTGTGGAGCGCGCCAATGCGGAGGCGCACGAAGGGCTGGCTCGTACTTCAGCTCGTGTGGCTGCGAACATTCTTGCCTCCGGCAATACTACACGCACAGGGGGAATTTCGCGAAAGCCTCGTGAGCAGCGCGAGCGTGAGCGTCGGCGACGAGACGAGTGGCTGCAAACTCGCTTGCAGGCTGACTACAAGACTTATCGGCGAGAATTCGACGGTTGTGTTGGCGAGGTTGAGCGCCAGTTGCGCGCCCGTCGGCCCGACGATCCTCGGCGGCCTCTCAAGGCGCTCGAGCAGCTCTTGCTCGCGCAGGCGGTGGTGACACATCCAGAACCGCGCGTTACTGCCGAGGGATTCGAGGAGGCGCTCGCAAACTTTGGACTCGGGGCCTCACCCCGGGACCTCGACCTGCTCAAGGCGCATTTCGACACGCATTCGGACGGCACGCTGGCCGTCGATGATTTCCTCGATACTCTGCGCGACCATATGGACGAGTCGGACACACTCGCAGCTTCCGGTGCAGCCACCGCCACCCATGGTTTCCGCGGCGTCCAGGCTGTGCAGCGGAAGCGATACTGAGTCAGCCTATGTAATGCCCGATATACCTATGGATATACTCGAATATAAGTTAAAAAAAAGTTTAAAAAAAATAATCCGTGGAATGAATGCTGGTGCGGCCCGGAGGTACCGCGACTGCCTCCATCTCTGTGCACTCGGCTGAGCAGGTGGCGACGCGAATGTCGGCTTCATTCGATCACGTGCATATGAACTGCTGGAGCTGTCCGTCCGGGGGCGAGGTTTGGCCATGTGAGGCGACTCGCAGTCCAGCGTAGAGACGAGGGGACCTGTCGATTGTGTGGCGAATGGGGCATAAGCTTCGCGGAGCGTTTGTGCAGTGTCGAGGCGGAGGCGTCCGCGATCGCGCGTGGGCCGACGGCCACGGTGTACCTGGCAGAACGGTAAAGGACTTGCAGTGACATGATTTTCATTCGCATATCAGGGGGAGGTACCTGGGTTCGCGGCGTGGGCTGGTCAGAGGAAGGATTGGGGCGGAGGTCATGTCAAGTGCTGCGCAGCCAGCGACGTATGGTCCGTGAATAAGAGAAAAATCGATTGCAGACGCAATCAGACTGGAGTAAGTTTGCGCAGTGTCGAGGCGGAAGCGTCCGCGATCGCGCGTGGGCCGCCGGCCACGGCGTACCTGACAGAACGGTGAAGCACTCGCAGTGACACGATATTCATATCGATATCGCAATGAGAGGTATATATCCTTCTCATGGTGGCTGGGTTCGTGGCCAACGCGCAGACGCGAAAAGAAGAAAGGAAGAAGGCGCGCCGAATCGCTTTGCGTCATGTGCTCACGTCATATTGAGCAAGCAGATGTCCTCAAGGAGGGATGGAGCGAGGCGGAGACACGGAGTTGATTCAGCCGTATGCTCGAAAGAGTGAAAAAGGGATCGGTTTAGGAGCAAGTAGGCTTGTTATTTCTCGATGCAGTCAAAAAAAATATGTCACTAGGCCTTGGTTAAGTAAGCGTAGGCAGTGTCATGCGGCAGCTCAAGAGTGGAGGGAGGGGGGTCTCGTCCGGCGACAAACCCGATATTCGGAAGCCGCAAGAGACACTTCAGAGAAAGGCAGACAGGTTTAGTGAGCATGGACGAGTGGCAGCATGGCAACAAAGACTTCCCTCCATTCATTCCGGTGTCGCCTGGAGGCGGAGGGGACAACCATAGCCTCGCGGGAGGGGCTTGCGATGACAACCGCATGGACATTGACATGGGTGAGCAGCAAGATAAGGACGATGAACAAGCGTCTCCGATCGACAGAACTACGGCAGTCGCAAATGCCCCTCCACGACCTCTTCCTCATCGCCGTTGCAACCTCCGTCCCCACCGCCAATTTCGCAAGTACAGGCTACGCCTCCAAGCTAACCGTCGTCGTCTTCGCCTCGCTCAATACGGGCGTGATCCGGGCCAACGCCGTCGTCAACGCCCTCGCCTCGTTCAGGGCAGGCGTAATCTGAGCCGACCGAGCCACGTCGGGCGAATGGTCTCTCCTGCTCATTGGCATGATGTCCGCGCCATCACCCGCAACGAGTTTCACGACGAGGCATATGAATCTGATCCTGACCCCCGTGCCGCCGAGGCATCTGAAGCTCCGGACGAAGAGGCGTCGCTGTCAGGCGAGACGATGGTCACTTTTTCGCGCACACGTATGGAGTCACACGCCAGCAACGCCACGCAACATATAAGTGCACTGCCGCACAATGCCCAATTAGTTCCTGCGCGCCAACAGCATCGCAGACAGCAGCTCGTATATAACACTGGCGGTGCGATATACTCGGGCTTTGCGACCACTCGATCCTTTGTAAACATTGTTCCTTGCCGGGGAGACACCGATTACATCATCATGGAATTGAGCGGATGTGTTCGCATCGGAAAAGAAAAGGATGCCCCACGGACTTTTTGTTCATGGTGGAAAAAGCTTACAAAATGCCCAACCAATCCGAGCGTCTTTATGTGCCGAGGCAAGTGCCAAAATGGACAACTACTTTTGGGGGATCAGACCGCTCAAATTATCAAAGATTCAGAACTATTGTTCGAGATGCAGGCGGACTTTAGATCTATTGGCAAAGTGAAGTTGTTCAAGGATAGAGACTCCACCTTCACCTTTTCGATCTTCGCCAAGCTTAAAAACGGCTCCCTGGTCACCTTTTTAGACAAGCTCAAGTTGGAGTTCCTTACGAAGACGCACTCCAATAAAACCCCGCCGGTCGCTTTGGAGAATGTGAAAATGCGGCAACGCCAGTGCTTTGAAAGGTATGGCAGAGAGAATGTTGCGGAACAATTTATCTTTAAGGCTCTCAAGGAGAATGCTGACAGTCAATAAAAGATTGCGCGAATTACCACGTCATTAAGCCATCGACCGAATTGTCATTTCGCTTTTAAAGCGGTATCAAACAGCACGGAGAGTCGAGCCGATTTTTCAGTTTTGCTTTAGATTCGGCTTTTAATTAGCGGTATCCGAGAAGCTGGACGGATTTATCGATGGTTGCGATCGAAAGTTGCGACCGATCGATGCGACCGATCGTTGCGACCGATCGTTGCGATCGATAATTACAGCCGATCGTTGCGACCGATCATCGCGGCCGATCATCGCGACCGATCGTTGCGATTGATCGTTGCGATCAATATTTGCAACCGATCGTTGCCTCTGAACGATGAATTGACAGTTGCGACCGATCCTTGCGATCGATACTTGCAGCCGATTGTTGCAGCCGATCGTTACGACCGATCGTTGCGACCGATGCTTGCTACTGATCGTTGAATTGACAGTTGCGACCAATCCTTGCCACCGATCGTTGGATTGACAATTGCGACCGATCTTTGTCACCGATCCTTGCCACCGATCGTTGCGTGTGCTGTTTGCCGCACTTGACCACTGCAGTTTAAGTTGGATGCTCAGAGCGCTGTATTCCCTACCGAAACTGTGTTCAAATGCAGGGCATGACGCCTGGAGCCTCGTCTTATTTCGTAAGCATCAACGGATGAGGCGTCGTTTCGTACGCCAACACCTGAGCGCTTTGCAATCGTTCGGCGTTACAGCAAGACGTCTGCTACTTTATTCGAAATCTCTGATCGGAGCGAATGCCGGGGTATATCTGACGTGATATCAATTCTGCGCTAGCGACGCCGCAGCGTCATGAAGAGCCTATGGTCAAGACGCGCATGGATACGTGAAAGGACCTATTTGCCCACGTAAAGAGATGAGGAAATGAGTTTTAGCGTGCTGGGAAAAGGTAGTCTCTTTTGATTGTGATTGAAGTGGCATCTGATTCTGCTAACAGCTGTTGTTTCTACTTCGTTGCGTAAGATAAGCGAGAAGCTAGAAAAAAGCACTTATGTGAGTGATCCTAAATCTCAACTTTTTCCCTCTCATGCCGAAGATGTCACAACACGCAAGCTCCCATCACTCTTTGATATAAATCCTCGGGTTCTCTGCAGTGTGCCGCGTACCCTATCGGTACAATCTTTTACGAGGCTCTCGTCTCACATCCGGCCGGGTGCAAATGTCTGTCAAGACTCGACGCCCGGTCGAGTTTCTCTACAATTAGGAGGTCATTCATTCATGTTCCCCGTGCATTGCTGGCCATAGTGGGTGGCCGGAACCTCAGGAGGTGATGTAAGCTCTACGGGAGGATGGTGATGGTTGATCATTGCTTGCTGACTGACCTAAGCAACTGCATCTTTACGTTGGCGTCTATCAATAGCAGCAGCACCCTGAGTCTTCAGCTTTTCCGCTCCGTCCACGCACGCGCATTCCTCGTTCTTTCGACACGGGTGGCAGTTGCGAACCCGAGGCGGCCAGTGTCTTTCTCCGCAATCTGCGACTGCTCCGTCGGCGGCGCGCTTGTTGCCCTGATGTGAGCAGCGGCCGCGGCGGCGGTTCGTTGCGCTGCGTTGCGCTGCGCTGCGTTGCGTTGCGTAGCGATTGTCGTCCCTTCGCGCACTGGAACCGCGTCTGTCCTGCCGTATCCCTTTCGCGCTGCGCCTCCTGCGGGTGTTTCTCCTCTTCCAGAAGCCTGGACTGCGCTCGATCACTCGGTTCCGTCCCACACGACCCCGCAGCCTTCTTCACCTCGCACTGAAGCCGCCGCAACTTTTCCTCGATTCGAATTGTCCGGGCCGGGCGTGTCTCGCCGCCTTGGCGCCTCGCGCCCTCCCTCTCGGCTCGCCACGCGCAGCTCGAGCTATAGCTGCGTCCCGCCCCGCGCCCGCCCGCCATCCATCCCGCTCCGGCTCCGGCTCCGCCTTCGGCACACGAGAGGGCGGAATCCGTCCATTTCTCTTTTATCGGCCAGGCTGGTCGCCCTTTCTTTTCGTCAGCGCCTGGTCTGGCCGCCGTAGCCACCGATTGGGCGCAGGCTCGCACGCACGCACGCACGCACGTACGATCGCACGCGCGCGCGGGAAGCCTCGCGCTGCAGCTGCGCGCCGTGTCGGTCGCGGCCGATCGATCGATCGATGAGCTGGCCGCTGCGGCGCGGCGCGAGGAGAGGGGGGCTGGGAGCGACCGGGGTATGGAGCCAGGGTCGCGCGAGGCGGGCCTCCTTCCTCTCTTCCCCCAAGGCGAAGCTCAAAGGCGAGCAGCAGCAAGCGGCCAGAAGCTGCGCTAGCTTGCTCCAGCTTGCTCCGGCTTGCTCCGGCGTGCTTCGCGAGCGCAAAAGCGCGAAGCTACGGCTGGGCCGACACGACGCGCGGCCGGGTCAAGCCGTCGCGGCCGCCTGCTCACTTTCCTTGGCCTGGCCTGGCCTGGCCTGGCTCGACCCGGGGTGCCGTCGCGGACGATCCAGGCTCGCGATGCGAGCGCGCGAGCCTGGACTCCTCCTCGCCGCTGCTCGTGGGCCCTTCGTTCGTTCGTTCGTTCGTTCGTTCGTTCGTTCGTTCGTTCGTTCGATCGGTCGTCCGAGCGCGCAGCCGCAGTGCGGGCGGCCCCTGGCGGCCGACGCGAGACTGCGCGCGGGGTCTGCGGTATATGCCGCTGCCGCGGCGGCGTGTCAGCCCCAGACAAAATTTCTTTCTCTCGCCTCCGCCACTGTCGCGGAGCTGAGCGCGCCGGTGCCGGCTGTTTCGCGCGCAACTCTTTCCTTCCCGCTCGAGTCTGCACCGGCCGCGCGCTCCCGCGCTTCGTGCGAGCCTCTCTCTGCAGCTGGCAGCTGTCTCGCGCTCGCGCCGTGCGTTTCGTCTCTCGCGGGTCCATCCATTCCCGCCAGGCCCCGCGCCTTCGTGCGAGCGGCGCGGGAGAGAAGGCCGCGCTTCTCTCCTTTCTCCGTCTGTCGTGCGCCCTGCTCGCCTTTGTTTTCGATCCACGAGTGAAAGGCGCGTCTCCCGCACAAAGGGCGGGGCGGCCGGTTCAACGGCAGCCGAGAGTTAGTTACAGTTAGGTCCTTCTGCGGTACGGTATGTATATGCGCGAGACGGCGACGGCGATGTAAACAGCCGGCTCAGCTCAGGCGAGACAGACGGACGCACGGACACGCGCAGGTGAGGCGCCCCGGCCGGCGCCGGGGGTGTCCCGGCGCAGGGGCCTGGAGAGCGCGGCAGGAACCCGCGCTGAGCGCGCGAGCGGCCACTGCGAGTGCGGAGCGAGACGAGGTCCTCGCCGGAGAGCGAACCGCGCGCGGCGCGGCGTCAAGGACGCACGCGGGACGAGAGGAGGAGGCGCGCGGCAGCCGAGGACAGACCCGCAGCGGAGTCCAGCTGTGGAGACTGTGGAGACCTGCACGAGGGGCGAGAGGGGGGCGAAAGGAAGCGGCTGGCGGGAGGCTGTGCGGGGCGACCGGCGCGAAAGCAAAGCTAGCGCGTGGCTTCGCTGTGGGCCTTTTCCCCCCGCGTCGAAGGCGTCGCTAGAAGCCCGCCGCTCCGCCGCTGCGGGGCGCCCCGACCTCTACGTGAGCTGCGTGCGGGCGGCTGTGGTTGCCATCTGTCTACCCGAAGTCGCGCGCAGCAGAGCTAGGTGCGGGGCCAAAGGTAAGAAAAGCAGCAAAGGGGGGTCGAATGAAGCCCCCTCACTGGCCCGCGTGGCGGCCCCCCGCCACTGGCCGGCGCGCGAAAACCGACTATTCCGGCTGCTGGCAAGTGGACAAAAACACAGCGGCCCGGCCGGCGCCACAGTCGCGCACGCGGCCAGCGCACTGTGGGGGAGGCATCCCAAGGCGAAGCAGAGCGCAGCTGGGGAGGGAGGGAGGCAGGGAGGGAGAGAGGGAGGGAGAGAAAGGAAGGGGGAAAGCAGGCGAGAGGGAGGGAGAGGGAGAGAGACAACGAGGGAAAGAGGGAAAGAGGGAAAGAAAGCAGAGGAAGGAGAGAAAGCAGCGCGGGCAAGAAGGCAAGGCGCGGCAAAGAAGCAACTCCGTCGCGCGGCTGCAGCAGCAGGCGAGAGGCCGGCGGCGCGGCTGGCTTGGCTGGCTTGGCTGGCTGGCTGGCTTGCTTGCTGGCTTGCTCGCGCGGCGGAAGCGTGCGCGCGAACGCGAGGAGCAGCGGAGGCGGGCCCGGCGCGGCCGGCCGAGTTGATCTGGGTTTGAAAATTGAGGTCATTGATCCCCCCGCCGGCGACCGATCTCTCTCGCGCTCTCGCGCTCGCTCGCGCTCGTGTGCGCGCGCGCGCGCGCGCTCGCGCAGCTCTCAACGCGTGTACGCAGGCGCTGGAGCGGCGGCGGCGGCAAACCGACCGGTTGCGCGGCAGGACCATGAGCGCGAGCATGAACTGGGCAGGCATGGACTCCGGCGCGCAGCACGACAAGGAGGGCGCCGGCTTCGAGGGCCCCGGCTACGTGGAGTTGGACGACCCGTGGCTCATCCTCGAGACAGAGCGGAACAGGACAACGCACGGGTCGCCCTCGTGCGCCGAGAGCCCGCTGCACTCGGAGGCCAGCGGGACCGAGGCCGGAGAGCCCCCGCTCAAGTTCGAGCCGCCCAAGGCGCCCTCGCGCGTGTCCTCGAACTCGTCGCAGGAGAAAAAAGCCCGGCGGCGCGCGCCCGGCGGCGATAACGCAGCCGCCTGCAGGAGACACCGGCTGCGGCGCAAGATCGAGCGCGAGGAACTGCAAAAGAAAATAGACTCCATGGTCGAAGAAAGAGGCATCTTCATGAGCAGAATCGCCGACCTCCAGAGCGAGGTCGAGGCCCTCCGCTGCGCGGGCCTCACCACAGACACGCGTTTGCGCATGGAAAACGAGCTATTACGCATGCAAGTCATGAAAATGCGCGCGTCCGTATCGCAGCTTGTTCGCGGCGTGCAAAAGGCAGAAACCCAAGCCGAGGACGAGGAGACCATCATGCTCTTGCGCGGCTGCCAAGACTCCTCCGTGGCCCAAATACTCGGCATCGGCTACGGGTGCTACGATCACACCTGGCACGAGGGAAGGCGCTTCCATCTCTTTCCCGGACAGTCCTACAACGTCTCCTTTCGCTATCAGCTCCTACCCCTCGGCTGCGACCGTCGCTCGGCGCGCCGCATCGCCCTGCGCTTTGACATGAACGCGCGAGACAGGTTTATCGCCCTGTCTGCCGCCGAAATGTTCAAGGTTATCTGGGGCTCGCTCTCTGACCCGGACTTTCTCGACCGCGTCGAGCACGATATTCAGCGCTCCACAGGCAAAATTCGCGACATTACGCCGCAAGTCTCGCACCCGGGCATAAAACTTATTGCTTTCGACGACGAGGAGCTTGGAACCACAGACACGCGTCTCTTTTCCGAGGCAAGGGTCATGTTGGAACCTTGCTTTGATGGACCTAATCCCCGCTACACTGAAAAGGTAGAGGCTTTTCTGGGCTGCAGTATCACCGCACCCACGAATATTGTCGAAGATAATTCCAGCGACCGCTCTTTTCTGCTCGGCCAAATTGTTCGGCCGCAGCCCGACATCAAGGACGGCACGCTTTGCACTTCCATCTTTTCGGTGCCCTGCGACGAGAGCATCGATAGGTATCTTTGCGCCGATGGATCCTTGGGCCCCTCCATTGGCGAGCGCGTCACTGCCTACGCCGTGCACCTCGAGAGCCTTGGCAAGCAGATGATGCGCCAGGGTATTTTCCCCGCAATCCCCCCTGAAACTGCGCCGCAAGACTGACTGGTCGTCCGTCAAATTGGCAAGCAATCAAGCAACGTTTTTGTTCGACGACGTTGTCTGCGAACCGCAATCCAACACCCGAGCGAGCGGGAGGCCCTATTTATATATAACACTCTATCATACGTACCTACATGCAAGATGTCCGTCTCTATTTGTCGCTCTCACCACCTGCAACTTCTCGCGCCCCGCGTTGAACACGTGATGGCGGCACACCCACACAGTTATACTCAACCTTTGCCCGACGCGGGGGTAAATTATAGTCTTCGTCAGTCAGTCAGTCATGATGGTGACGGAGATGACAACAAGAGAGCACCCTCTTAGTATGTTCTAATCCTGGTCGTTCCGCGGACGACGACGACCATGACAACGAAGTCAGCAATGGCCACGAAGGATTTCTTGGTGCCGGTCTTATAAGAGAGTGAGGTCTCTGACTCTGCAGCTCTTCGCATTCACAGCTTGCGCTGGTCCAACCGCCCCATCACGCTCCTTGGAGACAATCATTCCTGCAGACTACCTAAGATCATCTTCAAAATGGGAAATGGGTCTAGCTTTGCCGACCCCCCCCCCCCGCGCAGGGCTGTTGCTGGCAACTTTTCTCACTCCACCACGCGTGGAGATCGGCCACAAAGCGTTCGGGAAAACACCAAATCCTCTTTAGATGTTGGGGACGGCGGATGCTTGTACAACGGCTCGAATTGCAGTCGAAACGAAAATGCTGCGGAAAAGGCCAAGCGGAAACAGCCTTCATGTAGGAGGAGTTGCGTGCTCCGATGCCGACGGAAAGGATAGGCCTGCTAGCACGAAAATACAGAAAACAATATGAGATTGCTGAAGAAAGACGAAGCGATCGGCGACAAGGCTACCTACCGGTCGCTCGTGTTCATCATAAACGCGCTGCCAAGTTTATTTTTGCTGAGGGAAATGGTTCGGTTCATTCGCCGAGAGTCCAGCCCCAAGCGCAAGTCGAAGTCTTTTGCGCCGAAAAGAGGAGAGATCATCGTGCAACTTGCGAGAAATCTTCCGGCAATGGTGTAGCGCGGGCAAGGCAAAACGGAGGACTCGCGCGGAAGAGACTACTCTAAACTGCTCTGGCACACGAGGTCGAGGTAATCTCTGAGCATCTCTGGTTCGCTCATATTATTAACTAACTCCAGAGGATGTGTTTGCGCACTGATCCTCGCGATTGACCATGCGATCACGCTTTGGCGTGCCTACCCTCCTTTTTACACGCACAAAGCGGGAGCAAATCTCCGCCGTCTCGGCCTTGCCTTCCGCACGTGCAGCCGCGGCACGTGCCAACGAACGCTAAGCCTTATCTATGCCTTTTTCTACCATTGCCCACGGCCGCACGACGGCTTTTTTCCATTTTTCTTTTTTCCATTTTTCATTTTTCATCTGCAGCCCTCCCAGCCCTTGCAGTCTCGTCGCGACGCAAACCGCGCGGCGAGGCGCGCCTTTCACGCCTGTACTTGCGCAAGGGGCCGCAGCCGACAGACTGGCCAGAGCTAGCACGAGGGTACGTGCAAAGCGGCCGTTAGACAGACCAGTTTCGTGGAGAGAGAAAGAGGTGTGGGCGTGCACTCGATTGCGACGTTCCGATTGACTGACTGTGAATGCAATGAAGTGACTGTAAAAGTCAGTGAGTGAATGAATGGACAAATGAATGCCACAAACTTTCCGAATAAAGAATGAAAAGAATGAATGAAAAGAAGTCTCGTCGCACCTTTTTGGGGAGCTCCGCCAACTCTAGGATAGTCGATCAAAGGGCACCTGCAGCCTGCTGCGCGCCAGACAAACAGACAGACAGACAGACCACTCCGACGGACAGGCGAAGAGGCCGAGCAAAAGGCCTTGCAGCGTGCGTGCTTGCTTGCGATCGCGTTGTACTACGTTGCCTCCTCGTCCACCCGTCAGTCGATGCGAGCAAGCCAAGCAGCCTGCAAACAAGAAGTGAGGTTTGCGTCACGCATCGGGCATTGACACTGACTCGAGCCATGGTGGCGTGGCTCCCTTCTGCAGTTGACGGCGCGCACGAAGGGCTATACGGAGGGGAGGCGTATGCGCTCAGCACGTCGCATGGTATCGTTGTGGCGCTGAGTGCGGGAAGCCCCAACGTGCTGCAGCTTGACGGGAAAAATGAACAAGGGCTCTCTGAATGGTCGCTCGTCAACGTTGTAGACAATGACATGGAAAGCGTCGACGTCGATTTTGTCTTTGCCATCGATCGCGACAACTTTGTCGCCACCGATGGCGCCGTCATAAACCGCTACACCTTCGACGACGCAACCGCGAGCTTTATCCTCGAGAGCACATCAACATGGCTTGACGGCGTCTGCGAGTTGCCTGTCAACATGCACTTGCAAGACGCAGCTGCTGCCTTGGTTTGCATCGATGATAATCAAACAGCCGCAACGCGTCAACTCTTGGTCACCAATGGAGAGCAAGACGAAGACGCTATTCTTGCAAGCAAGAGCTCATCGACTACGATAAAAGCTGAACCCTTGTGGAGTGTCGCTAATGCGGAAAGCACCACCCTTGGCGTACAGACGATTGCCTCTTCTAAATCTGAAACCTTTGGGTCCGCCCTAGCGCTCAGCACGGACGCCACCATGCTTGTTGTAGGGGATTCGCTCACTGATGAACCCACAACGGACGACATGCTTCTTTCTGCCTATGGAGATCTCATGATTTTTGAGCGTAACGACACCGACTCATATTGGGTCCAGACAGCCAGTCTCCAGGCTCCTGGTGACTCGCGTTGTTTGCGCACGGTTTACCAAACGAGCAGCCTCAACAACGAAACTACTTATAGCTCTTTTCAAGTACAAAACACGTGCGCTCTCTTTGGCCACGCCGTGGCTATCTCTCCCGACAAAAAGATTCTCGCGGTAGCTTCGCGCGGCTTGCGTCGCATCAGTGGCTACATTACGAACGACGGCGAAGAGGTCCTCCTGGGCCAGAATATGACGACCGAGGCACGATCTGGCGCTGTCCATATTTACATTCGAGAATCCTTGCAGGCCGACTGGATGCATAATCGCTCGCTCTTTGACGATGTCTCGGGTCTCTTTCGTCATGAATTTAATTTTGCCGAAAGTTTGGCTTTTGACGGGAGCATGCTCGTGGTGTCTGCGCCCGTCTTGGACCCCAGCGCCACCAGCGACGACGATAGTGATAATGTGATTCCCTCGTTGCGCATTTTCGACGCTTCCAAAACGTGGGCAGAGACCTCCCGCATCAAGAGTCCTCTTGCCGAGGCTTCGCGTCTTGGCGACTCCATGGGGAGCGCGATCGCGATCACGCCGAACGGAGAGATCGTGGCCTCCTCCTCTCTCGCCGAGGTTGGCGTCATCTTCGAGGCCGAGGATTCTACCGACAACACGCTTGCCATCACGGACTACCTCATTTTCATCGGCCTTGGCGTTTTCGTCCTTGCCACCGCCACCATTGCCGCTCTCATCGCGATTTCCAAGCGTCGCCGCGACCGCCGTCGCGCCCAAGACCAAAGGTTAACGCCTCGCGTCTTTATCGACATGTCGGGCTGAGCTTGTAATACTCTGTGGTGGGGAGTACAAGGCCTTTTCTCTCTCTCTGTTATGAACAATACCTTTTTGTGCTTGCTTGCTTGCTTGCTTGCTTGCTTGCTTGCTGTGCTCACTTTTCTACACATCCAGCCTCTTTTACCCGACGAGAACGCGCTGCGATCGCGTGGGGGCCCACCTAATCGTCTCCTCATGCCATTTATCCCCCTCGCGCCTCTATCCCCCGTCCTAGGCTTGTTCTTCTCCAGCCCAAGAAGATGTTGTCCCAAGCCGTACGCGTCCCCAACACCAAAAAATTCGGCGCCAACCAGTGAGAGCCTGAGGCTCGTGCAGGCTCTTGGCCAGCCAGCCGCGTGGGTACTCGCGCCAGTTCTCGGTGTGCCTTTTAGGCGCGTGCCAACCCGCCGCGGCCACCGGAAGCATATGTAGTACTACACGGTGCGCGAGAGCGGCCTGGGATCGATACACCCTGCAGGCTGCCACGAGAACCTCCGGCCAGCCGCGAGAGCGAGCACAAGGCCGTGAAGCGTGGCACTGGCGAGGGCGGGGCCAGGTACGCGTACCCCGGTGCACGAGGCCTCGACAGACAGCAAACGCGTAAGAGGTTATCTATGCTCAAGAGCAAACCAAAGCAAGCAAGCAAGGCAACAAAGCAAGCCCAGCCCAGCCGAGCCCAGCCGAGCCCAGCCGAGCGAAGAGAAAGAAAGAGGTCGGAGGTCGGCGCGAGCGAGCAAGCACAGGATGGTGTACAAGGAGCCCAGCACGCCGCCGCCCGCGCCGGGGAACTGCGAGACGGACTCGGCAGCGGCGGCGGCAGCAAGCGGGATGAGTTTCGACGCCACGATGGGGTTCGCGGGGGCCGAGGCAGGCGAGAGGGAGAGCACGGCGACGCGCGTGAGCATCTCCAAGGAAAAGGAGGGACACGCTGCTCTGCTGACGATTCGCCCCCCGGAGGAAATCGACGAAAAGGTCGCCCCGCATCATGTATGCTGCGTTATTGACGTGAGCGGATCCATGGGCGCCGATGCAAGCGTCAAGGACGCCGACGGCAGTGTCGAATCAAGCGGACTCTCCGTGCTCGACGTCGTCAAGCATTCCATCTCCACCATTCTTGCAACAATGTCGAACAACGACTACATCTCCTTGGTCACTTTTCATTCCGTTTCCAAGGTAATTTGCGAAAGAGTGCAGTGCGACGACGTCGGAAGAACGAAAGTGCAAGAACATCTCGATCATCTTCACCCACAAGCAGCCACCAACCTCTGGAGCGGTCTGCGAGATGGTCTCAATCTCATCAGCAAGGACCCTCAAGCCAAAGAGGGCCTCGCATCCATCTTTCTCTTTACTGACGGCATGCCCAACGTTGAACCCCCTCGCGGCCATATCCCAACCCTGGAACGCTATATTGAGACCGAGGGTCGCCTGCCTTGTACTGTAAACACCTTTGGATTCGGGTACAACATGGACGCCACGCTATTGCAAAGCATTGCACGCGTATGCGCAGGATCGTACGCATTTATTCCCGACGCCGGCATGGTTGGCACCGTCTTCATTCACGCTTGTGCAAACACCTTTAGCACATTTGCCATGGACACGCGTCTCAGCATTAGCCTGCCGGACGGCCTTGTTCTCACCAAGGGTTGTCTGGATTCGCTCCGGGCACGTTTCGCGCTCGATATGATCGACTGGGGTCTTGTGATTCGCCTCGGCGCCCTGCAGTACGCACAGCCTCGATCCGTGTACCTCGAGTTTGATAAGGCCACCGACCTCGTCGACGTGGGGCTCACCTTTCGACAAACCTGCGCACCAGATCTTACTCGAGTCGAGGCTGACGTTGTGCCTTCATCGCCTGACACCGCGCAACACACCATTGTCGCAGCACAGCGGAGCGACCTTGCTCGGACACTGGCTAGCCTTTGCGAAACGAAATTCAAGCCCTATCTCGCTAGCGGCGTAAAGGCGCTGTGCGAGAACTTGCAAAATGCCATGTCGACTCTCTCGAACCCCTCTGCTCGCGCCGCAGTCGAGGCCATGCTCGCTGACGCCAGAGGTCAGATTCTTGAGGCTGTGAGCACAAGTGATGCCTTTGAGCGATGGGGGCAACGCTATCTGCGCTCTTTGCTCAGCGCGCACGCTCTTGAAGTATGCAACAACTTCAAGGATCCTGGCGTTCAGATTTACGCACGTGGCGCCCGCTTCCTTACGATTCGCGACAAGGCCGAGGCTTCCTTTGACGCTGTGCCTCCTCCTAAACCGTCACGCCGGCGCTCGGCAGAGCCTGTCTCCCGCGAGGCCATGCGCAATATGTACCTCAACGTCTCGCGCGGCTGCTTTGCGCCGGACTGCGTTGTCGACATGGCCCCCGGCAGTGAGCTGTCGCAAAAGCGGATTTCCGAGATCAGACGTGGCGATCACGTTCTTTCTTGGGGCAACAAGCCTGCTCGCGTGGAGTGCGTCATCCGTTTCGAGCTGTCAAAATCGTCAGCGACCTCCGAGATCCCCGATCCGCTCGTCAGCTTCCCCGGTGGTCTTCGCATCACGCCCTACCACCCCATGTACATTTCTGCGAGCAATGCTTGGGCTTTCCCGTGCGACCTTCCCGAGGCCTCCCTCTCTGACGCGCGCAAGGTTGACGCCGTCTACAATCTTCTTCTCGCAGATGGTCACACTGTTTGCGTCAATGGGTATACCTGCGTGACCTTGGGCCATGAATTCACAGAGCCTTGCGTTGCCCATCCCTATTTTGGATCTCCTCTCGTGCGTAGGGATCTGGCTGCCCTCCCTGGATTCAAGAATGGCTCTCTTACCTTGACCGGAGACTGTTTCCTTCGGGACCCAGCAACTCTTCAGGTTTGCGGCATCGATCTCAACGCCATCGCAACTCATAGTTCGCAATAAATCTCAAAATCTATCCTTTTTACTTCCAGATCTTTATGACTTGGTGTCGCAGCGCAAAGACTTCTTTCTCTCACCCCCAAAAATTTAAATTACACGGACGTCCTTGAGACATTGTAAGATACTAACCCCCTAAAAAGGGAAGGAATAACAAAGCAGACTCTCATGACAATCGATCCAATCGTTGCGTTCGAGCAAGCGCCTGCAGTTCATTGAGATTTGACAGCAAAGGTACGCACAAAAGATCAGAAGCGAGAATGGTGGGAGCTTGACTCGCAATCTGCGTCGTCGCGCTACGAGGATAACGCTGACTAAAGTGCGTTAAAACGAGCACGTTCGACGCCATCGCTTGAGCTGCCTCACAAGCTTCACCAATCGTGCTGTGCCTCTTGCGCACGGCCTGGTCTTTGCGCGAATCATCAAAAGTCGCTTCGTGTACCAGAACGCGATAAGCAGCTACCGCGCCCCGCGGCGGACTACTCAGTGCGCGCCACATCTTCGGACATGGACGCGTGTCACCAGAGTACACGAGCCATACGCTCGAACCATCCCGTGTGGGCACCAGAAGTCCAATGGCAAAGGCGTCTCGGCAATGGAAGACATCACACACTTGAGCGTTTAGACTACGCAGTCCCTGCTGCGCCTGGCGGAAGTGCCGAAAGGTAGCGCGCACCATGGGCTGAAGCTTGACGAGATCCTCGAGAAACTGACCCACGGTACCGGGGCCATAGATATCAAGCGTCTCTGCACAACCCAAAGCAGCCCGAACCTCAAGTATTCGAGCAAGCCCGCCATGGTGGTCTAGATGAGCGTGCGAGATGCAAATCCATTTGAGCTCGCGGACAACTTCTTGCGCACGCGACAAGCCGTAGAGGCGCGCCATTTGCGAATAGCTTCCTTCACCGACATCAAGCAAGCCGTAACCTTGAGCATTAGCAAATTGCAGCAGGATGCCACTGCAATTTCGCAGTTTTGCGGGCTTGGCGGCTCCCGTGCCCAAAAATGTAATGCTTGCATCTTCATGATGTTCATTATTGCTGCTGCTGCTGACAGTCTCCTCCATGACAACGTCGTCGATGCACACCTCGTTAGCATCTGTGCCATTTGCATCCGTGTCCTTTTTTGCATCCTTCTCAGCCTTGCTTAGTAGCCTACGCTGCAGTAAAAAACCATGTGCTCGATGATCGTCGCGACACACTTCCATGGACTTTACTTTCAAATGTACAGCTGCCATGATGTGATCCCCAATATATTCCTTGCTCCCCGGGGCAAGAAGTTTTTGCGTTGGCTGCGTCGCGCCCATTGCGTCTGCTTCAGCACAAAGAGCATCCTCTGCAGCACTTCGCGGTAATAGTCGGGGAGATGCTTCACGAACACGGGCGTTCCAGCGCGCAGACGATGCGAATGGGTCCGGTTTGGCCTTGCAAAAGCTCTCATGCACAAAAACGTGTCGTGCGATCGACCGTGCAGTAATCCACGTCTGGTATGCTGGAGTCTCCACCACACATTTGGGGGACAAGTGAATGATTGTTTTGGCCTCATGGCCACATGTCTTGTCGCTTCTCAAATGAATGCTACATGTCAGAGACGAAAGGTGCGCTTCGCTCGGACAGTTCACGATGGCAAGAATCATGTTTGCTCCATCACGACGGGGGCTTTTGCCATCGTAGTTGATGCGCTGCCAAAGTCGAACGAGATACACGATGCTCGTTGCCTCCTCCTCTTGATCCTCTTGGTCCTCTTCATCTTCTTCGTCATCGTCATCGTCGTCGTCATCGTCATTGTCATCGTCATCGTCATCGTCATCATTATCATCATCATCATCATCTTCTTCTTCTTCTTCTTCTTCTTCTTCTTCTTCTTCTTCATCGTCGTCGTCACTGCTGTCACTTGTTTCTCGTGCGCGATCAACGGCACACCAATGACAATAATTAGATTGCTTTTCCACTGCGTTCTCACCCGCTCGAAGCGTGACCATGAGTAAATCAACAAGATCAAGCTCTTCATACTTGGCCTGATGACAAGCTGCACGACCAACATCCACAGCATTGACTTCGGGCCATCGACGAGGAATGAAGCGTTTGTGCGCATTGACAAAATCCAGAGTACCCTGCGGTCCCCGAACTGCAAGTGTTGGGGCACCTGCATCGGCCAGCGAAAAGTAAATTCCGCCAACGCCACCAGCGGTGGCTGCGTCGAGCGTTGTAAGGCAGATCGCACGGACTTTGGCAGACTTGACCCGGAACTGGGCACACAACCTTTGCGTGCCCTCGCCTGCGTCGAAAAGTATCCGACCATAGACTTTATGAGCCTCATCCTCGAGTCGTTGCAGTTCATGATCCTCCTCGATATCGACTTTGCCCTGGCCTTCCGCCGCAAAAGAGGTTCCTTGGCCCTCCTGGGTCTTGTCGCGCAAAAGGTCCATCTTGACTCTCCCCGGCGCCTCTACGGCCAGCACCAGCGTCGGTGCCGTACCAAAGGACCCGGTGGCCAGCACCGAGACCCTGTGTTCGCACTCCATCCTCGCGGGCTCCGTCGAACCAGTAGAGGTCCTCGTTGCCTCGCAATGTCGGCTCGTAGCAGCCTAGGCTGCTGCTCTGCTTCTGCTTTGGTGGTGGTGCGGCAGAAATGGAAAATGGAGGAGCGGCGCATATGGGACCACAATTGGCCAGAGATCAGTACCCACCAGAGCGAGGGAGATTGAAGTTGTTCTTGTATTGTTTTTGCCTCTCATCAGACCTTGAATCTCTCGTCGCTGCCGGACAGCTTTTGCGTGCCCCTCGTCCGCCGTTCCCCTTCTGACCCCGAGGTGCCCTGTCTCTGTGCGGCAAGATGCGCGCCTGGTTCCTTGCGGCGGCTGTGGCTGCCTCGGCAGTCCTGGCCGCACATGGCGCGGCAGACCCGGAGGGCGTTGCCTTCTTGGAGTCCAACGCCGCAAAGCCGGACGTGGTGTCGCTCGAGTCCGGCCTGCAGTACAAGGTGCTTCAGCGCGGTGAAGGCAAGTACCATCCGACAGTCGACTCGCCTTGCACGTGCCACTACCATGGAACCCTCATTTCGGGCGAGGTCTTTGACTCGAGCGTTGATCGTGGCGAACCCATCGACTTTGCCCCAAATCAGGTCATTCGTGGATGGACTGAGGCGATGCAGCTCATGGTGGAAGGCGATAAACTCGAGCTGTACATTCCGAGCGATCTTGCGTACGGTGACCGCGGCGCGCCGCCCTCGATCCCGCCCGGGGCCGCACTCGTCTTCACCATTGAACTTCTCTCCATCAATGGCAACAAGGTCCCTGCTATGCGGTGCGATCCGACGACGCTCGAGAACTGCGACGAGCGCGAGGCAAAGTACGCCACCAAGATGCGCGGTACGTCTGCCGAAGAAGTTGCCAAACAAATTGAGCGCCTCACCGGCATGCAAGGATCCAAGATGAAGCCCGATCTCGCCGATTGGCTCGCTCGCCGTCTGCAGATTCTCAAGCGCATCACCACCTTTGGCACTGAAGACGAAGCGACCGACAAACAAGAGCTCTAATGAACTAGGCCCCATGGTAAGCTCAATTTATACCTTGCCCTCGTCGCTAACAAGTTATAAAGTACTAAAGAAAAAAAACATGTCGATCGAGAATTTTTCATCATTTTCGTGGCGGCGCGTCTCGACGCTTTTGCTAGGGAATCGGACCATCAGTCGCTCATGTTCCGAATGGTGCGGAGAATTCTTCTTTGCTGGTCTTGGTTAGCCACGTCGACATGGCCGAGCTCGTTGAGAAGCTTGGAAACAAAATTCATCATGCGGCGGCCAAAGTCTCGATCTGAAGTCGACGGGTCCACGCCACCACGTTGTCCGCGGCAGTCCCTAACAAACTCGTAAATGTCTTCCATGAGAATCTTGTAATCCGAGGCGTCCAGAAACTCGTCCGAAGGAAGATCCACTGACGCTGCCGTCACCACACTGCTGGCCGGCGACGCAATACCCCTGCTTCGACTACCAGCAATACCGACTCGCTTGTTGCTACGACCCCCGCCGCGCGATCGCTGCCGGAACCTGAACTGCAGACTTGGTGGAACTTGGTCCATTGCCTCAGAGAGCTCGCTTGCGTTCTCGTCCGCACGTTCCCTGTCGAGCGTGCCGCGCGATACCCTCGAGCCGTCCACGGCAGCAGTTGTTTCCTGATCGTCGTCGTCGTCATCGTCGTCATCGTCATCGTCGTCATCATGATCGTCGTCGTCGTCGTGCTCCGGGTCGTCATCGTCTTCAAAATATGTACTCGCCCCGCCATCATCAACATCTCCAGCCGTGGAACCGGCGCGTGCGACCACACTTGCGCTCTCCACAACAGCCTTGTGCACAAGAGAGGACCTTGAGAATCGAGAGTTCGCCGCCGCGACCGCTGCACTCACTGGCGCCGATTCAGACTGCCCGTTGATATTTCCAGGGTGATCGGCCGCACCATCGTCGTCGTCGTCGTCCGCATCCGCATCATCGTCATCATCGTTTCCGCCGGCGCCTGCGCTGACGCTCGCGCACCTAGCTCCCGCGCTGCTGCGACCCAGGCTAAGGATGGAGGAACCTGCGTGAAAGATGTCATCTTCCTCATCTGCATCAGGATCGTCGCCCTTGATGGCTGCAGTGCTAACGCGGTCGACCTCGGAACGCGTCGTCACGCGTGTATGCGCGCCGTCCGTCTGCACAGAGCGTGTCCCGTCATCGTCCGGACGACTTTCGTTCTCGTCGTCGGTGTCGTCCTCGACCTGGTCGGCGCCAGGTCCAAGCCGGTGCCCGTCGGTGTTCTGCGAGAGTCGATCAGCGCGAGAGCCACGTCCGTTTGCCTCCTCGTTACCGTCCACGCTCTCGTCATCGTCGTCGTCGTCCACGGCTGCGACGTCATCGTCGTCATCTTCAGCGTCCCCATTCCTGCCCTGCGACACGGCTTCCACCTGCACCGACGAGGCCTCGGCCTCTTCGATGATCTCAGCGCGCAAAAGGCTCCCCCTACCCACGTGAAGCTGCGCATGGCGCAGATCGCCCACTCGATCGCCGCTTCCGTCTTCATCGTCGTCGACGACACCATTATCATCGTCTTCGTCATCGCCGACTTGGCTCATGCCGCCAGAGCCAAACTCGGGACGAACGCGAAGGAGGCGCGATTCCAAGCCTTCAATGCTGCGCTGCAACGTCGCAACTTCTTGTTCCTGGCGCTTAAGCTGGAGAGACTTGAACCGGCCAAGCTCTCGCGCCTGCTCGAGCTGTTTGAGCAGGCGCTCCACATCCTGAACATCTTCCGGATCGCCGTCGGTGGCAGGCGCGAGGCTATCCTGGTCGTCAGGAGGTGAACGCTGCGCGTATGAAGATTGAAACATCGCAGGCGGCGAGTCGATTCCGCTGCGGTACGAGCGATTGCTTCCGTTGTGCTGCGAGAGTGCCTGGTGCAAGTTATCCTTTTCCTGCTCGAGGCGCTCCAACTTGCCAACGAGTTCTGCGAAGCGCGCCGCTTGAGCAGCACGGGACTCGGGGCTAGACTCTTCCATGTCCCGCAAGGAAGCGATCTCTTCCCGGATTTCGTTAAGCTGCTGGAGCATTTCCCGCGTGCCGCGATTGTGCTGATCCACGACAAGCTGGACATCGAGAAGGTCTCCATTCGCCGACAGACCGTCAATCTCACCTGCGCTCTGTCGCCGTCGCTCTTGCTCTTGCTGCTGTTGGCGCAAGGAAGAAAACTCATCTTGACGGGTCTGGCGATGCGCGTGTGCCTCCTGTTCGCGTTGTAGCTGTTCCTCTTGCTGCTGAAATCGTTGTTGCTGCTGCAAGAGGAACATGAGCTCCATCATGGCGCGATTATGGTCTTGATCGTCTGGTTGCTCCCGTTCGCGCTCCTGTACATTGTATTCGGATCGTGCATTCGAGGCCCGCTGCTGCTGCTGCTGCTGCTGCTGCTGCTGCTGCTGCTGGACTCCGTGACGGTTCGAGAGACCGTTGCGCTCAGCATAGGAGGAACCCCCATTCGCGGTTGGCGAGGTGCCGACTCCATTAGGAGAACCGATGCCATTAACGGCGCCCATGCCGTTCGCTGCGCTGGCGCCCGTGCCATTTGACGCATTAGCGCTTCCGGAGCTATTGGCGCTCGGACTCCGGCCCGGCGCTGCGTCGGGGCCGGCAAAAGCAGAAGACAGCTCGTCAAGTCTGACGCTGAGCTCTGTAAGACGGTCAAGATCGCGCTGGATTTCTTCCGGAGCCTTGTCCCCGCGAGCAAGACCAGCATTGAGTTCCTGGATTGCCTCGCTGATGGTGTCAAGCTGCTGCATGTGCTCGATTTCGCGAGCGCGTTCGTCATCGAGTTGGACGATCTGGACGCGGCCGTCGCCGCGCGCGCCGTTGCCGGTGCCAGCACCAAAATGATTGAATTGAAGTTGGCTCGCGTGCACCTGGCCGTGGCGATTGAGCGCGTTGCCTCTTCTCTGGAAGGCGTGTTCCAGGTCGCCGCCGTCACCGCCAAAGTCACGCCGCTGCCGCGAGAGCGCCTGCAAGGTGTGGTTCGCGTCGGAAGCCTGCTGCGCACGGGTCAACTGGTCGTGCATCATGAGGCTGTACGCGAGCTCTCGCTCCAGCATCTCGCGCTCGCGGAGTAGCAGCTCCGTCTTGGACTCCCCGGAGCCCTCCGCGCCGCCGCCCGCGCCCGCGCCCGCGCCGCCTCCCGCGTGGGAGTGGTGGTCGTGTGCTGCGTTGTTGCTCATCTCGCTCGCCAAGATCGCCGAGATCGCCGCCGCTGCCTCGGCTCGGCCGGGGGCCCGCGGACGGGCGGGACGCGACAAGGGGACGGGACGCCCGCGGGCTGCCGCGCGACCGCTCCCGCGCCGCCGCCGAAAGCGCCGCGCGAAGCTCCTCGCTTGGGGTCTGGCGCCGAGGATCTTGGACGCCCGGCTACGACCTGCTACGGTTTCCGCTAGTCGGCGCGGACGCCCTCGCGGACGCCCCCCCTGAAGAAGCTTTTTGCCGTATGCGTCATGGTGATGGTGGAGAAGGAGGGCACGATGTTGGGATGGAGACGGGCGTTCTTGTTGAAAGTCGCGAGCCTTGTCGACGCAATGTAAAGCATATTATAAAGTCAGGAGCTCGGAAGAGAAAAATCAAGGCAAGACCAAAAGCATATCATGTCAAAGCAGCTCAAAGCAACTCGAAACAACCTAGCGAGTTCTTTCCCTGGAGCCTGCAAATGGGAAGGCAGTTCAGGCTCGACGGTGAAAACGATATGTTCGTACGGCGACACCATTGGAGGTCAGGAAAGGTGCTGTTGAAAGCTCATGAGAGACACAAGTCTCTCCTGTATGACCCGCCAGAAACCTGGCTAAAACAAGAATTTGGACGGGGTTTCACACCCAGGTAGTAATACTGCTATTTAGTGTCAATTTCAATGAGCGCAAGAAAAGACGCCGAGCCTGACTGCAGGGCCTAGTCCTCGGAAGTGAGCTTGATTGGCGCCGACTCACCATTGACATTGTGAACTGGAGTCGGGTGCGGGGCGTCGAGCGCCCACTCGTACCAAACCTGTGAAGTGTTGCAATGCCGCCAAAAGGCCGCGCGAATGGTCTCTCCACGACGCACGAGCTGCGGTACGCGAATTGGAATGTAAATGGGAAACCAAGAAAACATGCCCTCGCTAAAGGTAGCCGGATTGATGGAAATGCTCACGTCCTTGTAGAGCTTGGCCTCAAAGTAGCCCACGAATCCGTGAAGCATGCCAGAGTGACGCGCCGTGAACTCGAGCGTGCGAAAGCGAGCATTGTCGATTTCGCCATCGACAAGTGCGGGAAGCACAGTCTTTTCTGATGCAAAGTACTCCCGACCAGTGCTTACATCCCGTGCCTTGCGCCACGATGGATGCGCAAAGGTAAAGCAAGGCTGAGGGTCGTCGAACTCGTTGAACTTGTGTAGCTTGACCACGTACATGGTTTCCATGTACTTGAGGTCGCCAAAGGCCCTGCAGTCTGTCCAAAGCCTTGGCGTGGAAATGGGCGCCACAAAGGAGGTGTACTCGCATGGAATCGAGATTCCGTCCGGCTTGAGGAATTTTTCTGCGCCATCGAGGCACTCAGGCGAGAGCTCATTGTCGCCCCAGGAGCCCAAAAGCTCGCTCACGAGGATGTCGGCCTGCTCGGGTGCCTCCCAGTATCGCATATCAGTATGCACAATCGTCACGGTGTCGCCCCAAGCAAGCATCTCCTTCATGTTGCGCAATGTGATGACGGCATTGGGGTTCTTCTCGACTGCAAACATGCGGATCTCGCGTTGGACGGAGGCGGCGGCGCGCAGCGAGGCCCGGACGAGTGGCCCGCGGCCGGCGCCGACGACCATGACAACCGAAACCTTGTCGACCGGGGTGTCAGCAAGAGCACGCGCCACGGCCTTTTCGTACTGTTCGTACTTTATGGGATCCTTCTCAAACGTTTCATACATTTGCGATTCGAGGTGATCCATGAGAGGTTGTAGCGGTGTTTGCAGGCAGTCGTAAAACGGAGACTCAAACTCGTCCTTCATGGAGGGCGCCGGAGCACGCTTTGCAAGATGGTCGAGGTAAAGATAGTATGGCGCAAGACCATCCATGTGCTTTGGGCGCCCAGACAGGATAAATTGAACGTCGTACTGGTGCAGGCGCACCAAGAGCTTTTGGTGCGCGGCCAAAAGAACAGGGTAACCCTTGGCATTGGCCGTAAAAATGGATGTAGGGATCAGAACGGCTTTCACCGGTTCAGCGAACCAGCGATCCTGGTCCGCCTGGGAGGGCAGGTTGCTCGAAAGCTCTAAAAGAACGCCCATCGAGTTGGTGTTGTTGCAGAGTACACGCAACTTGTTCCATGCATGCCACGGACTAGCGGCCTCATCGTGGTCGTCTGTGGAGCCCGTACCTTTTGCGGGCACGCTGAGCGGCACAGAAATCCATAAGTTGATGCGTGGATTCTTTGAAGTAAGACGTTGGATTGCGTTGGCGTAATTCAAGCATGACTTGCTCGGGCAGGGTGCGACGACTGCAGCGAGTGAGAGATGGGAAGCCCACATGAGTTCCTGTTTGAGCGCCTTTTCGCTGGCATGTCGAAGCTGCGCATCGGCAGCATCGAGATCGATCCATTTGGAAAGCTCGCCAACAACGTTGTTGTTCCACGTGGAGCTCTCAAGGATGAGATCCGAGCCTGCAGTAAAACCGGAAAAGAGAGAGCAATTGTCAGTATGGCTTACGAGTCGGGCATTTCTTTGACACAAAAGGTTGAGCGGCATTCTACTTACGGGTAAGAGGTGTCTCACGCTTGTCAGAAACTTGTGCGCAGTCCCGGCGCAGCCGTGGATGAACCAAAGGGGTCATAATGTAGGCAAATGCTCCATTGTACACATACTGCGTTTACATTTGAAAGAGTTAGTCCTCAATCCTCACGCCCGTGAAGCACATCACCATGATGCTAGTCGACCTTGCTTATCCCATGGCCATTGCAGCGCCTTGCACAAGCTCTTTGAACGTAGCGTGGCCGGCCGCCTTAGCCGGTGCACAGGATGAACTGGTGGCCATGGCCAAGAATTGGTCGACCTCGCTTGAGACTTACCTGCTGCAACGCTGCGCAGATGTCCGCCGTAAAGCGCAGCTGAAGGCCACACACTAGCGGTTCCCGGGAGTACTCCTCCTCGCTCGACATGGCAGCGGCTGCTCCCTCGCTCGCTCGCTTGCTCGCCTGCCTTGTTCACTCGCTCGCTTTAGTCGAAGGATTTGCATACAGCAGACCAAGACCGAGTCAGAAAGACAAAAGTTTGCGCAACCCTTTTTCTCTCTCTCATCTCATTGGGCCGTCATTCATTTGCACCCAACGTGGTGGTCGTGAGAGCACGAACGTCATGGCACGTATACACGAACATGCACGACACAAGTACAGGCTACACATGCACGCACATATTCACGGACATGCCATTGACAATCGCAATAACACGCAAGTAGGCCTCCTATCATCAAGAAGAAATGAGAAGACCTGAACCGACAATTAGAAAAATCCTATTTCGCCAAAAGAGCAACAAGGGGACCATGAACAGGCGAGCGAAATGAGCGGGAAAAATCACAAAAACAACGAGGTCAAAATAGGCTCCTAGGTCTAGATTAGATCATGCGCTGGATGAGTTCGTTGACGTGGACACCACGGTTGCCAGCATCACCGCCCTCGTTAAAGTGGTTGAGCTTCTTCTTGAAGCCCCCCTTGGGGGCGGAGAGCTTGAAGGGCCAGAGGAAGTTGCTGGCCTCCTTGAAGTGGGGGCCGCAGGTGAAGATCTCGTGGACGAGATCCTCAGCGCAGATAATATCGTACTTGCCGAGGTTCTCCTCAATGATGGTGTTCTCGGTGATGGCAAGACGCTGCTTGTTGACCTTGGCGTAGCCGCGCTTGTAGATGAGCTGCTTGACCGTCTTGAGGGTGGGCTCACCGTAGGCGATGTAGGGCTCGACAAGGCGGAGCATGTTGACGGTGGCCTTGTTGAGCTTGACAAAGACGGTGTTGTGGATCTGGCGAAGGCGGAGGAGCTGCAAGATCTTGCGGACCTTGGGGGAGTTGCCCATGATACCGCGGACGCGGGTCACGACAACAACCTTGGGCTCCGGGTCGACGTAGATGTTGCCAGCGGCCTTGGCGGCGCGACGCATGCGGACGAGCTCATTCTGCTCGGTCTGGTACTCCTTCACGTACTGCTCAGCACGCTTGAAGGCCTTCTCCTTGAGCTCCTTGCGCTTGGCGGTGCGCTCCTTGCGCTCCTCGGCGGTACGCTCCTTGCGCCCCTGGATGGAGGCGCGGCTCTTGAGCACGGACTCGGGGACTCTGTTGCGGGATTCCATGGTCAGTCGTTCGTTCGTCCAATGCCAAAACATCAACAGATAGAGATCAACGAAAAAAAAGAAGGAGAAGAGGGGTCGGCGTCGCAGGTATTGTGGACGCGCAAGTATGCGCATTTGTGTATGGTATGTGGCTCCGAATATTGAGTTTGACTCCCGCAAGGTTGATATTTAATCCCAGTCAGTCCCTCAATAGAGGAGCTAACGATGACGCGATGTATCGCCGGGGCGAAAACAACCGCAAAGGGACAACAGACCCAGGCCGAGGTGTGATACTAACTCTTGCTCCTTTTCTTTTACTTCATCCCTCCTCAACAAAAAGTTGGGACAAAAGCAAACAAAGAAAGATTAAGAGCAGGTTCACGCGTTCTGCACTGGAGAGCGGCCGAGCCCTGCCTTTCGTGAGCGTCGCGAGACGACACGGACACGATTAGCAAGGTTGCCGCGAGCACCATTCACGAGCCATGAAAGCAAGTGAAGATGCTCCGTCTTCGGACGCGAGAGGATTGGATTAACCCATCCTTCGCGAAATCAATCATTGTGCATATGAGTGCGTAATCGTCGATGAAGCAGTTGAAGGATGATCGACGGGTAGGCAAGCAAGCAAGTGAGCAAGCGAGCTGCCCAGCCAGCCAATCGATCATCTTTGCCTTCGCTCCACTTGACAGAAAACGCAGCTCCATGACTGCACGCCAGACAAGGAGCAATGCCGTGAACGATGTTGCTCTTGTACTCCACCAAAACACGCCCCTCAACCCGCATACGCGTGCAAGCTCACCTCTTCTCCCTATCCCTTACGCCAACCAGCCAACCAGCCAGCCAGCCAAGGAGGAGTCGCATCTCAAGATGCCAAGCCATCCTCACATCGCCGTGCTGGCTGCCTCGTCTCACCCCGCTTCACCTCGCGTCGCGTCGCGCTGCATCGCGTCACATCGCGTGCACCCGCGGGCGCTTTCGCCTCGCCCCAACTTACTTGCCGGCCATCTTTCCTGGGCGTGCGTGCGCGAGCTGCTGCTGCTCAACTTCTCCGAGGACGTCAGAATTGGGTTTTGGCCTCTGCGCCGCCAGCGATACTCCGGCGCCGCCCCCGCGGGACCCCACATAGCTACGCCATAGGGATCTCCTACCCCACCCTCCGCGCCGTATCGCCCCGTACCCTAACCCCGGCCGCCGCCGCCACCCACCATTCACGTGAGGGAGAGGAAAAAGGGTTGCGCAAGACGAGGAATGGGTTGCGCAGAAGGAGTGGCAAGTTGACTTTTTTTTTTTTCTTGTGGTGGATGGAGCTTATCGTGCACGGAATAAGACGATATTTTGCGTTGCGGGATTTTCTTGTTGCAAGTTGCATGTATTCACTGCCTAGGCCTTGGTTTGCTGGGCAATCAGAGATATCGCTTTCGAGAGTGCCGATTTGTTGACTCGGCGTTGGTTGATGGAGGGCCTCGGCAATGCTCGTTCTGACAGAAGGTTTGCCGGTTCATTGATGCAAAAGGAAGGTACGAGCTCGCCATCGCTTGCAGTTGCGTTGCTGCTTCGGAGATGTGGAACGAGAGACTCACCAACACGTTTTTACCGTACCGCATGCACTGGCAGACGAACAGACGAACGAACTCGAGAAGAAGCCAGAACAAGGAAAAGAACAAGCTGCTCGCTGCTGCACTGCGCTGCCAGGCCAATGGCCCTCCCCTTTAGCGCCATTCCGCGCCAGCGCCAGCGCCAGCAACTTACAGCTTTTAGCTGCCAGCTTTCTCTTATTTCGTCCACCCACCTCGCTCTAGACCTATGCGGCCCTACATCATCCCGTCTTCGTTCATTCGTCCCAACTTGCCAGAGTTTTACGTACACCTCATCCGCACATCAGCCTGCACAAAATGCGAGCGTTGCGTCTCGCAACAGCGACTTGACTTGGCTTGACTTGACCCGAGCCCGGCACTCGCGCTCGTCCGCACGCGCCACGGTGAGCGCTGCAGCGGCTGCTGCTTGCAGAGGCAGACCTGCGCACGATCGGCGGTGGGCTTCACCCGCCCGTCTTCGATCGCAAAGCAAATTGGGTTTCTCTGTGTGTAGGGTGAACTTTCTTCGCGTTGCGTTCTCTGTAGGGTGAAGACGAGCGAAGAAGAGCAGACCGCAAAGCGAAAACTGCGAGACCAGGCTCTGCGTCGCCGCGCGTGTATCCCGGTCCTCGGACGCTCTCTCCCTCGCGCGCGCGGGGGCGAGCGGGCCTGCCAAGGAAACTTTCTCTCTTTGCTGTTCACGTCGCTCGCGGGACGATGGAGGCGAAGCGGCCGGAGGAGGACGGATCGAAAGAGGGCCGCTGTCCCGAAACGCCTGCTCAAGAAGGCGAGGCTGTGCCCGTCTCGTACACGGTGACGACGGAGAGGAAGGACGGCGACAAGACCATGGAGGTGCAGGAGACGAGCAGCGAGGAGAGCATGAACAGCGAGATCGAAGCCGAAGCGAGAATCAAGGGAAAGGCCCTCGAAGAAAATGCTCAGGTGCACATTGATGTCGAAGCCGGAAATGCAAACGCCAACGATGGCGATGCGACATCACCGAAAAGTCCACAGTTGAACCACGAGAGCATTGACACGGGCTCGAGTCCCACGAGCAAGCGGCGGCATCGCCGACGAAAAAGCAAGATGAATTCGTCGAGAAGCGGCATCTTTCAAATGCCCTCGCTTCGCAACGTGGACGGCGCCACAGAAATTGAATGGGCCGAGCTCAGCTCCCGGTCCATGGAGATTCCAAGCCTCGAATCCTGCTCAGAGTACCTGGTCAATGAAGAGGCCGACATGCAGGCGCGGCGCCAAGAGTCTCGAGGACTGTGTGGAACGGCCTATGACAATTTTCGCCTCGCAATGGTGGATATGCTTGCTTCGCTCGCCATTTATGCCCGCCACTCGTGTACGATGGACACTCTTTTAGTAGTCATCAATACGTTTGTGGCTACCTATGGAATGCTCAACTTTATGGACGACGGCACAGATTACATTTTTGCAGTCAAGCTCGACTTTAGCTTTCTCGGTTTTGCCGTCATCTTTGTAAGTTTTTCCTTTTCTCCTCTTTGGATCGTGCAAGGCTGGACGTTTTCCTCGCCAAACAGCTCGCGCACCATTAAGGAAAAGAAAAAGAGAGGGAAAAGAACTGACGTGATCACTAACTCGCTCACTCGCCCGCCTGCCCGCCCGCTTGTGCACAGCCTTTGTCATCGGCAATTACACTAGCGTACACACGGCGTGAGTCGGCCCTGCTTCGTCTGGCGGACTTTCGCGCCCTCGTGATGCAAAGTTGCCTCGCCACACTCACGTGGGAGTGGCCGCATCCGGAACACCCCAAGCGCATGACGGGTCGCTGCTGTCTTCCCGGTGGCTTCAACAAACGTGTCTTGGAAGACCACATTGAGCTCGTACAGCTCGCCTTCAAATACCTTTCCATGCCGACAGTCGGCCACGGCCGACACCAAGTTTTTCCCAATTACCGCAAGGAGACAAAACGCGTGCACGCCTTGCAAAACGACCTTGTCAAGAACTTTAACAAGGTGTTTAGTAAAATTTCTCACCATGCTGAAATCATGAAGCGTGCAGGGTTTCCCTCGGGCGAAGCCTCACGCTTGCATCAATACCACTGGTATCATCAGCAGCGCATTGAGGAGCTCCGCGTGTCCAAGTCATACCGCACCCCGCAAAGCATTCGATCTTTTGGTCGCGTGTACATTTTTCTCATGCCGTGGATCATCTGGCCTTACTTTGGTTGGGTTGCTTCTCTCCAGACATCAACGGAGGATTACGAGACCACATATGTGTACGCAGCCCTATTGGCCATTTTCGTCTTTACCGTCCTGCACGGCCTCATTAATTCTCAGCGTATTCTCGAGGACTGCTTTGTGGGTGGTGGCTTTGACTCCATCAAGCTTGAGCTCGAGTTCGCCTCTTGCATTCAAGGTCTTTATCTGCACTACCAGCACGCGGAAGCCACGCATTCGCATTTGCATGAAAATGAAGACGCAGACTTGACCGTGGCACGGCATGCGCCCGAGCTCCAGGTCTCTCGTGCCAAGCCAAGTTGACCATTCGAATAAAGTCGGTATGCACCCACCTGCCCGGCCACTGGCGCGTGTGTGTGTGTGTGTGTCTACATCCCTCGCTGGGATGCTTCTCTCTAGGATTCCAAGCAGGGTTCCAGGCAGGGTTGGAGTGGTATTCTGCACCCTCTCAAACCCCAGCCCATCGATCGCTCAGGCGCGACGCGACATGCCGGCAGTCCTCAATCCCCCTCGCCTCTCGCCTCGTGCTGCCCGCCTCCGGGCTCGTGCTCCTCCCCGCCCCTTGCTCTGCTTCGCAGCGCGCGTAAAACGTTCAGGCATCGCGTGAGCGGACCACTTTCAGCATCTCTCGTTGGTCTCTCTTTCTCCTAAGATGTTCGCCATCAGCACGAAACTGGTTTGGGCGGCCGCACTCGTGGCCGTGGTGGCAACAACCTCGGCGCGCGGCCACGATGTGCCCGAGGGCCACTGGGCCGCCAAGGTGCCTGACTTTGAGCGTCTCGAGCGACACGGCCGCAAGCTGTCTCAAGCCTGCTTGGCAAAAGGCCGCGCGCTCGACGAGGTCTGCCCGCTTGACCCAGAGGTGACCGAAGGCCCCTATGTGTGGGACGAGGCGCCCATCCGCGCCGACATGACCGAGGACAGAGACGGAGTGCCCTTTCAGATGCAGGTGACGGTGGTCAACTCTTCTTCGTGCGAGACCGTCGCCAACGCTGCCGTCGAATTCTGGCACTGCGATGCAGACGGCATCTATTCGCACTTTATTGCGCAGAGCACGAATTCAGGAAGCGCGACGGATGATTCGACCTTTTTGCGCGGTATTCAGTATACGAACTCGACCGGTACCGCGGTCATGAACTCGATCTTCCCTGGATGGTATCGAGGCCGCACGACGCACGTTCACATTCGCGTACACTTTAATATCGTTGCGGCCGAGGATGGCGAGAGCTACACGGGCGGAACAGTGACGCACGTGGGGCAGCTCTTTTTTGCGGATAATGTTGCGGAGGAGCTTGCCACGGATGATGCCTATGCGGACAATACGGCTTCGAAGACCTCGCTTGCTTCGGACAACATTTATAGAAACCAGGGCGGCACGTATGGGCTCATGACGATTGCGGAGATGAATGAGGGCGAGGGTATTCTGTCTGGCGTTGTGGGCTACGTGAAGGTTGGTATTGACAGCGACACGGCCATCACCACAACCCTGGCGCCTGCCACGGCTCGTCCCTCGTCGTCTATCCGTCTCAGAACTTCTGCTTTCGCGCTCTTTGCCACGGTTACGCTGCTCGTGTCCTCTTTTTTCACCATTTGAGTGTGTGCCGTGCCGAGCGCAGCAATCAATGCAGACTTTTTCGGCGGCGCCATCCCACTTTTGGTCAATTCCGAACTTCTTTTTAGGCAGTCCAAACAAGGAAAGCCATTCATGAGAAGGTCAACAGCCATCCATCCATCATCAAGGTTGGCTTATTCTGACGAGGATCATCGACTAAACACACGCGAGCAAGCCAGTCTGACAAAGTCCGTCAAAATTCGTCAAAGTCCGTTGCGTCCAAACAAGGGTCGCCTAGTTTGGTTATATATAACAATGTTTTGCTTCTCCTGTCATCATTGGTGCTAGCTCCTTTCGTGTTGCTCTCGTGTTAGGCTTAGAGCAGGCGGGTCCCTTTTGCTTCACTTGAGCTCCGCGTGGCATGTGCGGCCATGCGCAATGCTTGAGGCAGCTACGCTAGTCCTTTCAAGCATTGACCTCCGGTTTCAAAGCCGTTGAACAACTCCGACGTGCCGACAGCGGCCATGATGGCGCCCAGGTAGATGACGAGCTCAAGGTGAGGCACTGACTGCGAGTGTCACGTATTTTGCACTTACAGTGGCACCTTTCTTCCAAGCAGTCGATGATGCTATGGCAGCTACGGATTCTCGGTTGTTTGACTCTGACTCCTCTTATCTGGCCCTCTCGATCCACGAAACCGTGGCCGTATCATTCAGCCGCATGTAGCGCCATTTTCCCCTCGCACCGTTGGAGGCTTCGGCCGGGCGGTTCGGTACTTGCAACAGCCACCAGCTCACAAAGACAAGGAGAGAGCTCGGTCCTGATCTCGTTTTTGATTGCAAAACGAGCAAGATTTTTTGTTTGTAAAGCGAGCAAGGTTCTTGGCGCCATTTCTGGCAAGGATTTGAGCAACGATGACGCAAGGCAGTGATCATATTTGCTCGTGATGGGAATGGGTAGCTTCAAAAAGAGGGACAAGTGTCAAGGCGGCGGCTTCATCGTGAGGTTAATTTTCTTGTCAAGTCAAGGCGCAGGACGCTGCGATCAATCATCAACACTGGCTTAAGTTTTCGCGCAAGGCTTGTACGGCAAGAAACTAGATGATAATGAGGCGGAACAGGGCGAAACATGTCGTGAGGCCTTCTTCTACATCCCACCTGCCTCCACGTTACAGCTCCGCCCCTCGCGCCTGCGCCGCCTGATTGATTTGGTGAATTTCAAGTCTCGCATTCCCCACTCGCTCCTCGTGTGACCTTGACTCGAAATCGATCGAGCGGTCGCCACGCGATCTCAGGTTTTCTGAGTCTGGCGGCCATAAAGCGTATTGCTACTGTATATGTAAGTGTGATCAACGGCCAGATCCATTGTGTGAGGTGCGATGAGGCGAGGTGAGGAGAGGCGAGGTGAGGCGAGGCGAGGCGAGCTCGCGAGATGACATGATGTGATGTGATGGTGTGACGGCCTCCACCCATCCTACCTGCTCTGCGTTCCACATCTCTCGTGCCGCACGGACAGTCACGAGTCCGCCAGGTCCCTCACGTCCAAATTCTTCATGTTCTCGTCCTTGTTATCCAAATTAACCTCAAAGCAGCGAGATCACGCGAAGGCTCGACGAGTCGACAGTCACGCACGCACGCACACACGATGGAAGTTCATCTACGTCCATCCTCTACCTACTCACTTCAGCTCCCAAGGGCGAAGAAGGCTCGCGAGCCGATTCGCTCAGCCAGCTTGCTGCTTGCTTCCGCTAGGTGATCAGATCAATCAATGGATCATCAACCAATCTCACCCCCGTCTTCGACCGCCGCCGCGGTCTCGAGAACTTGCCAAGGATCTTTCCACCGGCCATTTTCTTCACACCCTCCTCCTCCTCCACCACGAAGGACGGCCGCCTCCGCTTTGCCCGCACGCTCTGGCCTCCTCGCCGCGCCTATCGCAATCTCTTGCAATCTCCTATTCCCGCCGAGCGCGCCGCAGCGCTGCTGGGTCGGCCCCGCTCCTGGTACTTGGGACCCCGCAGCGGTCCGGCGCTCCCCGCAGCCGGGGGGCGCTGCTCCGACCGCGCAGCGCAGATCATTGTCGAGTGCACGAGCGACGCGACGCGCGTTTACGAGCTCTCTCGCGCGCGCTTTGGGCTCGAGCGAGGCGTGCCTGCGGGCGCGCCGGAGACCTCGCCGGAGGCCCCGCCTGCGCCGGCCGCGGCCGTGAACGTCGCTCCCACCCCGCGCGAGACAGATTTTGAGGATGCGAAACAGCGAGGACCGGGACCGGGATTTCCCGGTCGCCTCCTTCGGAGTCCTGCCGCTCGCTGTCGCGCCCGCGATTTCTTCGCGCTCGAGGCGGCGGCGGCGGCGACGGCGGAGGCGGGGAGCGGGGAGGCGGAGCGGCGAAGGCCAAGGCAGAGAGAGGCACGGAGAGAGAGCCTCGAGAACGGCGGCTGGCCGGGTGGGAGTGGAAGGAAGACTCGCGCCTCCTCCTCCTCTTCCTGCTCCGCTCTCTTCGTCCACGGATGCAGCGAGACTCGCCTTCTTCGGCGACGGCGCTGAGTCGTGGGAGCGGCGCGTGACCCAACCGACCCAACAACGTCGCGGTTCGGCTTCTGGGAGCGGAGCAGAGTAGGAGCGGCGGAGCGGAGCGGTCAGTCAGTCCACCTGGCCAGCCAGGTGGGAGCCGCCAGGGGAATTCGTTTCGTTTGCCGTCGCTCACTTGCTTGTCAGTAGAAGCACCCAGCTGCCATGGCTGGCCACCGCCGCCGCTGACGCCGAGCACCGACCGAGATAGATGCTCACTGGCAAGATTGCGCCTGCCAGCCTATCTGCCTAATTGCCTGCTTGCGTGCTTGCTTGCTTGCATGCGCGAGCTGAGGCGCGGGCCAGGCAAAACCGAGACGAAGGCGACTGCGAGCGAGCAAGCAAGCAAGCAAGAAAGCAAGGAAGCAAGGAAGAAGATACAAGACCACATCACATCACATCCAGAATAAGCGAGGATGAAGGGCTTCGCAGCAGCACTGGCGCTCGCCGTCTTGGCCGTGACGGCCGAGGCGCACGACGCGCCCAAGGGTCACTGGTCGGCGGCCATCCCGAACTTTGAGCGCGTGAACGCGCATGGACGCAGGCTGTCGGAGGCTTGCCTTGCTAAAGGCCGCGCACTCGACGAGGTCTGCCCTCTGGACCCGGAAGTCACCGAGGGCCCTTACGTCTGGGACGAAGCGCCCATTCGGGAGAACATCACAGAAGACAAGCTGGGCGTTCCCTTTGAGATCGAGCTTACCGTTGTGAATTCCACCACGTGCGAGGAAGTCGAAGGCGCGGCCGTGGAATTCTGGCACTGCGACGCAGACGGCATCTACTCGCACTTTTACGAGCAGAGCACTAACACAGGCACCGCCACGGACAACTCGACCTTTTTGCGCGGTATTCAGTACACGAACGCTTCTGGTGTTGTCAAGATCAGCACCGTCTTCCCGGGCTGGTACGAAGGTCGCGTCACTCATATTCACGTACGAGTGCACTTCAACATCACTGAGACAGACGGCGGAGAGTCGTACACTGGCGGCACCGTTTCGCACGTCGGCCAGCTCTTTTTCCCGGACGAGGAACGCGCGACAATTCACTCGACCTGGTACTACGAGAACAACACCGCCACGGTCATGACTCTTGCCGAAGATAGCATTTACTCAAACCAGGACGGCGATTATGGCCTCATGAACCTTACGGCATTGTACGCAGGCGAGGACATCACCGAGGGCGTCTTTGGCACCGTCACGGTCGGCATTGAGAGCTTCGAGACCGACGAGACTTCCGACGGCGGCTCCACTGGTGGTGGCACCGGCGGCCCCTCTGGCGGTGACATGGGTGGCCCTGGCGGTAACTTTAGCGGTGCTCCGGGTGATGGCAGCTTCCCGGGTGATAACACCACCCCTCAGCCAACGACCTCCTCGGAGGCGGGCAGCCCGACCATGTGGCCTACCAACGCACCCTCGAGCGCCTCCTCGGTGCAGGCTTCCTTTATTGGTGCCTTTGTTGCCCTCATGCTCGTGCGCTAATACAAACGCTCACAACATGTTCTGCAACTGTCATGTTTAGCTAGCCTTGAACACAATTTGTCCAGTCAAATGATCGCTTGCTTGTTTTTACTTCGCAATTATTGACTGGTCTTGCTTGCAGCGCATGTGCGTTTGCAAGAGATTTTCAAACAGCGCTCACTTGCCCGTACAAACGAGGGGTACACGTACGTAAACCAAGCCTTCTCAAAGGAAAAGGGTTCTTACAGATTCTATAAAATCAAGCTCATTTTTAGAAACAAATCATCCTCCGCGCAATGAATCTGCTTTCTTTGCAAAATTTCTTCAAAAACACCCATGCAAAAGTAGCTAGTGCATACTCTTGTTTTCGTTTTTCTTTTTCTTCTGTCACAACTTATCCTATACGATCCCGAACTTTGCGGTGGAGGACGCCATATTTTATACAAAGTTAACGAAAAAAAGGACACCATGCATTTGGTTTGTGCGTCTTTCGTCCTCTGTCCATGATCTCCAAAGCTGGGCCACATCAAACCGGGCATTCCACAGCAGAGAGTCATCTGTCTAAACTACATCACCTTACATCGATCCTCGAAAATCTCCGAGCGTCTTGAAAATAGACAAGCTATGCAGTTATTTGAACCCAGAGTTCCTCTTTTAATCACCGTGGAACCGACAGAAAACGCAGATTGAACGCCATAGCTAACATGAGGCCGCAAATTAATGTGCGAAACACCTTTCTTGATGGTGTTTTCTAAAGAACCTCTTTTTCTCCTCTAATCTTGTTTTTGATGTAGGCTTCTATAGCTCACTGAGCGCGATTGAGCATCCCACCAATCATCTCATCTCTTACCGTAGGACAAGTCTCTTGTCGAGCGTCAACATTCGATCGACCATACGACTGGATTCATGAGCTCTTGTTGCTATGATCGAGACAATCTCACCCATTTTCCCACCAAAAACAAAAGTATGAAGTTATTTAGGCATCCAAAAGTTTGACCTTGGCCGAGATGACGGCGTGGTCCGATGGAAAAGTAAGAGTGGGGAAAACATCCTCTACAAAGGTGCGATCTCCCGTGTTGTCCTTGACCGTCGGAGTAGAAGCCTCCATCTGGTCCTTGTAAAAGAGGATAAAGTCCTTGGGGTTGACGTCGCCCTTGGCACGCACTTCCTCCTTGGTCACAGCCTTGTTGAGCTGCGGCTGCAAGAACGTGCGCGCGTTAAACGTAGTGTATTCCGTGGGTCGAGGCACGTCTCCCCACGTCGAAGTGAGGCCTTGCTCAACATAGAATTTGCCGAATTCCAAAACGTCCTGGGTCTTGCCCGGCTTGCCCTCTTCGTACGTGTTGGCATCGAGACCGAAGAGAAGGGGGATTCCGCTCTCCAGATCCTCCTTGACGTAGTCTGTCACGGCCTTGACAACGGGAATCGTCGCGAGACCGTTGGTGTCGCCGTGGAAAGAAGCCAACAAAAAGGAGCGGGCGTCCGTGCCGGAGCCACTCGCCACAAGAAAGGCAGCAAGATCGCCCTCGGCAACGGGCACATCCACATCACTAGGAAACTTGGCAGCGACGGCATCTGTGACATCCTTGGCCGTACTCGCATCAAAGACACCCTTTTTGACCAAGATCACCGAAAGCTGATCGCGCTTTCCCGAGGTGACGGGCGCGAGGACTGCATAGCGCTGAGAAAGGGAAGGGTGCTGTTCAAGACTCGTGATGAAGGCCCCTGCGACCTCTTGGAGAAAAATGACATCCGCGCTTTCGTACGTCTCGTCAAGCACTTGAAGCGTACGGACGTTCTTTTGCCGATTGAGCGCATTGCTCAGCTGCTTGCGGAGGTCTTGCCACGTTTCCTGTCCGGCCACCTTATTGAGCATGTGCACGAGAATGCCGTCAAACGCGGCTGCACAAATAGTCTGGAGCGGCAAGCTCATGGCCTCTTCCTCCGGTGTGATGGCCGGGTACTTGGAGCGCTTAATGGGAAGCAAGAGGTCCGCAGGGAGGACCTCGACTTCCTTGCCCTTGAGTCGCACGCGCAGCTTATCCTTGAACATGAATGTCTTCCAGTGGGCCCACCAGTCTGCAAACGATGAAAAGGTGGTCTCGTAGCAGTTGATGGGCGTTGGACGGTACGCCTGCGAGCCGTCGGCCAAGTTGATGGTATTGGTGACACGATCCAGCATGGATGCCAAGCGCTTGTTGCCAATCTCCTTGTCCTTGAGAAAGCCCGACACGATTTTGCGGTCGCGGAATTCATCGTTCCACTTGGCCTCGACAGCGTCCAGGTCAGTCCAGCCATAGGCCTTCATGAGCTCCATGAGCTCGCCGACCATGTCGTCGTTGATCACTTCGGACACGGGCACGTCGTCGTCGCCAGGGGCCTCAATGAAGCGCTGGACGTCCTCCATCATGCCATTGTACGCATCGTCATCGTACGAGATCCAGTACTCGAACGGGTTGTTGTTGATGGCGGCCACATTCCAGCTCGCCGCCTCCATGGGCTCCATTTGCGCAGCGCAGGTTGTCGTCGTCGTCGCCGCCGTTGTTGTTGACGCCGCGCGCACGCAGACCGCAGAAAAGGGCGCCAAGAGGATCGTTCGCAGGTGGCGCAGCCTCCGCGCGCTCTGGGCTCCCGCGCGGCCCGAGCTCTGCTCGAGCGGTATCGTGCTCGCCGCGAGGAAGGCCGGGTTCGCCGTCGCTAGCGTTGAGCGTCTGGCCGTGAGCCTTGCCAACGCGCTCTGCATCGATCGATCCCTATCCTCGATCGAGCTGCCGCCGAGTCCCCGTAGATCGCGCCCGCGAGGATCGCGACTGCGCGTCTGCGCGGCTCGCCCTCGTCTCGCGCCCCGCCCGGCCCCAGCAGCCGTCCGCGCGGGCAGGCGGCGCAGCGGCGTCTGTCTCTCTGCCGAGTTGTCCGTCTCGTCTGTCTGTCTCTGTCTCGTCTGTCTGTCTGCGGCGAGGGCTGGCGACCCGCGCAGCCGCGCGTCGGGAACGCCGAGTTGACCCAGGAGCAGGAGCAGGAGCAGGCGTGGTTCCTAGGTGTTCGAGGTACTCGTGGTCGGCCCGAAAACTCGGAGAGGGGGAAGGGGGAAAGGGGAGAGGGAAAAGGAAAGGGAGGAGGGAGGGAGGGAGGTGTAAATATGCATAATGTCGATCATGTGCATGTTGTCGATCATGTGAAAGTTGTCGATCATGTGCATGCTCTCCATCATGTGCAAGTTGTCGATCATGTCCATGCTGTCGATCATGTGCATGATGTCCATCATGTGGATGATGTCGATCATGTACATGTCGTCGAGCATTTGCATGTTGTCTACCATGTGCATGTTGTCGATCATGTGCAAGTTGCCCGTTTCCACAAGCCCGGAATGGAGAGCGACGAGAAAAAGAAGAAAAAGAAAAAGTAGGAGGAGAAGAGCAAGAAGAAGAGAATGCAAAACCAACAAACGTGAACAAAATACTATGGCTACTGCTATCGCTGCTGCTGCTGCTGCAAGAGTTGTTGATGCAGGAACTGAAAGGAAGCCGATTGCGGCTGGTGAGACATGGCGTCAGAAAACCCGAATGCGGCGCTAGCCCCAGGGCTGCTCATGCCCGATTGAGACGGCTGCTGGTGTTGCTGCTGCTGTTGTTGTTGTTGTTGTTGTTGGGGGCCAAGGTAGCCGAGCGAGTGCGTCAGTGTCTGCATAGACGGGAACGAATGGGATCTCGGCAAGGGCCCAGGCGATGACAATGACGATGAGGAGGAGGAGGAAGGCGGTGCTGCCGTCTCCGTCGAAATAGAACCCACCGAAAACTCACGAGCGCCAGAAGTCTCGAGAGGAGATGTGGGTGTTGCCGCGGCAGTAGCCGCAGCGAGCGTGAGCGCCGCACTAACGGCAGCATCTCGGTGTTGATGTTGATGTTGATGCTGCTGCGATGCATTGGAAGAGCCAAATTGGGGCACGCCCATGCCACCCACAGACGCGGAAGCAGAAGAAGGCGACGATGAAGGACGCATGGACCGGTCCGGCACAGCATGCTGCGGGTGATGAGGTGAAGCTGCCGTAGAGGAGGCGAGCGAAACGGAGGAAAACGAAGATGGCGAGGAAGCTGGAAACAAAGAGCCCGGCGCCATATTTCCCAAGGAACGTTGGTGAGTGAAAGGGGAGATATGGGACTGCGTAATCGCTTGGAAGGCATTCACCAGCGAAGGCGGGGCAGACTTGCGAGCAATCTTTCTCTTGAGCTCACGAAAAGGCAAGGTCGCAGCGGACGAAGCCGGCGAAGAACTTTTGCCGCGTGTGGGACTCTGCGTGTCGGAGGAAGAGGCCGCCACCGAGCCTGTAGACGATGACGCGGTGCTTGACACACTTGAAGACGACGTCGACCGACCAAAGACGGGGTCCTGGCCGCCGCTAGATCCTGCAGACTGCTGCTGCTGCTGCATTGCTGCCATGGGCAAGGAGGCAGACTTGCGCTTCTTGAACTTGGAGACAAAGCTCCAGCCCGGAGAATGATCAGAGCGCGCCGCGCCCACCATACCTTCCATGTCCGCAGGGACACCGCTGGGTCGCTTGGCGCCCTTCTTCTTGGCCTTTGTCGTGGAAACCGTTCGTTGCGATCTGCTGCTGCTATTGTCATCCTCATTGGTGGTGACCGAGAGATTGTCGGCGTCTGGATTTGACTCGCGCTCGCGCAGACGCTTGAGCGACTGATAGCGCACCTTGACACTGTTTTCTGTGCGTCCAGGCATGGCGCGCGCAATTTTGGCCCAGCGTCCACCAAGCTCGCGATGAAGGCGTTCGAGCTCTTGGTCCTCTTCCTCGGTCCAGTTGCCGCGCTTGATGGTGTCGTCAAGAAAGTTTTGCCATCGCTCTCTGCATTGCTTGGCGTTGCGCCCTTCGATGGACTTGGACACCCATGTCCAGTTGAGTGAGGGATCCGCTTGCTTTTCCTTGACCTTTTGGCGCAGGAGCTCGTCCTCTTCGGGCCGCCAGAGTCCCTTTTTGAGCCCCGGCTTGAGGGACTTGCGCCACCGTTGCAGACATTGTACATTGTTGCGCGTGCCAACGACAGCCGCGATTTCTTTCCAGCTCTTGTCTCCGAACTGGGCCACTGCGAGCCGGAGACGCTCGTCCTCCTCCTCGGTCCACCTTCGTGAGCTTGCATTAGTACTGCGACTTCGGCGTGATGCTTTGAGCGCCGACGCGCCGGTCGCCGTCCCCGCGCCTTGTCCATTTCCGGACGCGGAAGTGAGCGACGACCCGGACCCGTCCTGCGACCCAGTTGCGGCCGCCTCGTGTGCTGCATTCGCCGCAGCCGCTGCTGCAGCCGCGCCATGGTCCGACGACTTGCGGCGCCCCCCGCCGAGCATGCGGCTGGTCGTTTTGGCAAGAGAGGCCGGCGTTAAACCCAAGACAAACGAGGACAAACCACTGAACTGCCGAGACTTGCCGCCCGACGAGGACTTGGTGCTCGTACTGTTCGTGCTGGTACTGTGGGGAGCAGTGGGCGGAACCGCGGTCTGCGACGCAGCAGGCACGGGCACTTTTTCATCTTGTTGCTCTACCTTGATCTGCTGCTGCATCTTGAGTCCTTCTCCTTGGGCTGCTTCGTGCTCGTTTCCATCAACAGCCATATCTGATGATGGCTGCTGGGCCGCCGGGAGTTCGCCCGTGGCGCCTTGTTTTGCCGAGGTCTCGAGCGTGGCGAGCGAAGCAGACGAGGAGCGCTCGGGCAAGGATTCCGAGGGAGCGCTTTGGTTCCGGCTTAGCGTGGATACAAGCACCGAAGCATCGACCTCGGGCTCGTCACTCGTGTTAGCATCTCCGCTTGTGGACATGGCCGAGGATGGCACGTCGTTTTGCTGTATTGACGCGGTGCCGTCCATGTTGACATCACCGTCTGCGTCGTTGAGGGCAGATGGGCGAGCTGCGGCTGCGGCAGCGGCGGCAGCAGCCGCTGCGGCAACTGTGGCCAGGCTTTGTGCATTGTTGTTGTTGCTTCCCGCACTATCATTGTGCTGGAGAGGCTGGCGCTGAGGATGCGCGTGGCTCGCCACACTGGATGTTGTGCTTTCGGCAGACGAGTATGTGCTCAGGGAAAACATGGGTCCGGGTGCATTATTCGTGTTTCGATCTGCTTGCGTGGATGTGGACATTCCTTGGTTGGTAGACATCATGGAGTTGGACGATGACGCGAGTGAGGCTGCCGTCGAGGCGCCTGCGAGAAGGGCAAAGTTGGGAAACATGGAGAGACGTCCGAGGGCATCCGAAGGGGACTGCTGTGAGCCGGCCAGAGCAACTGCGGTTTCGGCGAGGCCGTCCATGGGGCTGCCGGGCCGCAGCGCAGAAGCCTGCGCTCCGCTGGGGGAGGCGCCCCCATCGTTCATGCTCGAAGTGCTCGAGGTGCTCGAATTGGACGGCGAAGAGCGCGCGCTCATGTTGAGGGCAGGACCGAGCGAGAGCGAAAGTCGCGGGCGCTGGTGCTGTTGTTGATGTAACTGCAGTTGCTGCAAGAGCTGCGGTTGATGTTGTTGGTCTTGTTGCGACGCTTGCGCGAGTTCAAAGAGGCCTGCATTGGTCACTCTCGGTCCACCTGCGCGTTGCTGTTGTTGTTGTTGTTGTTGTTGTTGCTGCTGCTGCTGCTGCTGCTGTTGCTGCTGTTGTTGTTGCTGATCGAGGCGCTCTCGAAGCGACTTGAGGAGCATTTCCGGGGTGCTGGAGGCCGCAATGTCTCCCCGCCAGTCCATGCCGATGTTGAACTCATTGCTGGTGTTGATCTTGTCCGGATCTGGGCTCGCGCCACCGCGAGGCAGATTGCCGGTAACGGGATCATCGTTGCTGTTGCTGCTGTCGCTGTTGGCGTTGGCGGTGCCGCTCGCAGGGTAGGTCGTCTCGGAGCGCTTGGCGGCGGCCACCGCTGCTGCGAGGCGCGCCGACAGCTCGTGCATGTTGCTCACGTTGAGCTCCGGCAGCATCTGGGGCCGGGCGTCGACGCCGGGCAGGTCCATTGGCGACCTGTCTCGTCTGCTGCCGCTCCGCTCGCTCACAGGCTAGCTCCGAGGAGCAGACCGGCTTGCCCGACTCCCCGTCCGCGCGCGGCTATATGTATGATCTGTCTGTCTTACTTGCTGTCTGTCTTACTTGCTGGCAAGCTGGCTAGCTGGTTCGCTGCTTGCTTCCTCCCTTGCTTTCTCTCTGGCGGGCCTGCTTCCTCCTCCTCGCCTTCACTCAATCGACGACGATCCCAGCGCGTCCGTCCGCGCCGAGGCGTCGCGTCGCGCCAAGGCGTCGCGTCGCGAGGAGCCTCGCGGGGAGGCCGCCAAGCCAAGCCAAGCCTGCCGGAGCCGGG